>JAAGKR010000773.1:0-165166 GCA_011419295.1 Clarias macrocephalus
GAGAATATGAGAACATGTGAGTGAGTCATTAAAACATAATAACCAAAATGCAATATGTAAGGATAATGCCTTTTGGATGGTCCAATTCTCATCATCAAGTGATTACACAACTGATTTAACTGCCAGTTATGATATTATATTGTCGATGGTGACATTAATCTGATGTTTAAGTAAATGTCAATTTGTCTCGACAACTATTTTACAGAAAAAAAGTTGTATATTAAAAAGTTTATTATTAATTAATGTAAGACAATATCTACTGTATGTACCAGATTATTTTTAAAAAATATGCGCACACACACACACACACACACACACACACACACACACACACACACACACACACACACACACACGTTTATCCATTTAAAGGGGATTTATGTTAAATTGACTTTTTAGCAGTTTTTGAACATTCAGATGGGTCAATAAAAACATTCCCTGTTTTTGCCCTTTTTACATTTTTTTGCATGGGCCAGCAGTTAAACAGGGTCATTAGATTTTCCCCCCGATGTTACATGATATAATAAGATACCCTCCCCCACTCAGTTCTGCCGTTCTCTGGTATAGTATGTCGTCGATCAGCAATAGCTCATTGACTTATATACCTGAACAGTGCTCGGACTAGGAATGAAATAAAGGGAGTATGAAATACATTATCTGAGAGAGATTTTAGGCAGAGAATTAACAAACATGCTTTGAAGGACCTCTAAGATTTTTACCAACGTGTTAAAGTAGCGGTAAAATATCGGACCTTTAAAGTAAGACTTTAAAGACTTTTACATATCACTTATATTCTCAGATCTGATTGGTCAGAAATAGGTTAAGTTCCAACAACAACATGGCTCATGACAAAATCTAAGATTAACAAAGAACAGATAAAACAAGTTTTGGGGTGCAGATATGGATATGGACAGAGACTTTAGTTTCAATACGTGAAGGTACGTTTTAGTGTGTTATGAGGTTCTTAAGAACAGAAGGTTTTATGCTTTTTGATTTAACAGGAAAACATTTATAGCTCATGTAAATGAGTAAACGATGGACCATTTATTGCTGCTCAATATGTAACTATAAGACACAAGAGCATGGCAAAGACTCAAAATTTGCCTGGCCAAAAATTAATTAAAGAACATAATAGAAGACAGTATTGGTCTCGTGATGTAACTTGTGCTATCATGTGAGAAATAATCCAACTTGTAATCTGTCATTTGTGACCAATGTTAGAAAGAGTGGAAGAGCAGATTTAATTTTATTCCAGCATTATAGCTAATTAAGGGTCATGGTTTTCCATTTTTCTTGGCTAATCAGAAAGCAGTTTCTCAGCTACCTTGGAAAAACAGTCAGCAGCTTATATGACGGGTAAATGGGTTATAAATGACTAAACTGGGTCTCAAATTAATGTCCGAAAAAAAAATCGTAACATGCAACCAAACTCATTAACGGTACACTGTGTTTCTTTTCATTCCGTTTTCACATATTTTATTCATATTTAATGTCTTGTGTTAATAATGCATTTACATGGATCAGTAGTATTAGTGTCATCCAGTTAATAAAGCAATTTGAATGAAGCGTGTATTGCGCAATGCATTTGACAGAAGTGCTGGAAACAGCAACATTTTACAATGTATTTAGTTTAGTGTATTTATGAAGCAATCCAACAAATTCATGAATAGAAAAATATCTATAGACTAGTGAATTATGAGCAGTAATATTTAATTGTAGCCCTAATAAGAACATAAAAAGAATCACACATCACAACATTCTCGAAGTGATTGTTGTCCTAAAACAGCACATCTCTATACAGTATGCCTCCTTTCATCAGTGAGAATTTCAATCCCATAACCAGACCTTCTCTTTGTTCTCACTCTCTCATGAGAAAGAGAACGTTAAATAAATGTTGATGTTAAATAGACAACTCCTCAGAGAAACCTTCAGCAGAACAACTAATATGTTTTCTGGTTTCAATAACAACCCATTTTAAAACTGTGAATGTCCAATATACAAGCCCCGGAGAGTAAGTAGTTACTGTAGAAATGATATTGTATTAGAACAAGCACATAATTATACAACTGCGATTTGTCTTGCAGTCAGCACTATTCGCAGAGCCGTGCCGTTATCCAAAATTAATCAGCACCTTCAGAACGATACGATTCACGGATTCAATGTTTTTTATACTATATACCACAATTCTATACAATAACAACGTTTCTAGTTAACTGCACGAACTGATGCAGATGTTGGTGTTAAAATAGAGAAAGCACTAATGAGCAAACAGGTCCATGTGAGAGGTAACTATAGCAACTAACTAGTATTTGGGAGATTAAGACATTTGGTTGTGTGTTGGTGTGATAATATGATTCCAGTCTCTTTCTAGTGAAGCAAGGAGAACTTCATATGCCAGGACAGCAATACTGACCTTTTCCTTTGGTAATGGTGTGTTCTTTTCAGGAAGCAGAATTAAAAACATGTAATTATACAGCTTTATATGATGCTTTGTTCCCGATGTTCCCCCAATTAGATGATGTTCCATTCAGTGAAACAAATATAAGCCTGCTTATTATAGTGCATGCTGTAACAGATGAAAGCCCTGGGCTCCTTCCAGTCTGCAGTCACTGTTCTCGTCCTCTGCATCCAGCACCTGTGTTGGTAAGGTCAGTGACTATATGATGCATGAGTTATAAGTTGGACTTTGTGGAAGCAGGTTCTGAACTGCAGTGGGATTCTTTCACAAAGACTAACATATGGTAGCGCATGTGGTTTTCAATCCTCTATTGCAATCTAATCATACTAATAGTGTTTAAACAAGGGTGGGCCTTAGGTGGCGTTATTAGGCCAGTGGCGAAACAGATGAAAGCTAAAAGTGGACATATGAAGTCTCACTCAGAGTACTCTCTACAGTACATTGTCCTTCAGTGAAAAGTGGAAGGGCAAGAACGGGAAGGGGGGAAAAAATCACCATATTTGGATTCTCTTTTAAATTTTACTTTAAAATGTCAGACTAAAAAAGGATTCTTTATAACTATTAGAAATGTCCTGCCTCACTATGAAATCAAGTGTGAAGAATAAGCCTGGGAAGAAAGAGTAGGACAGACATCTACATTGTCAGAGGAGAGGAGGACGTTATGCTTTTTTCGTATTTCAAATGTGGTAGAGGAAGAAAGGAATGATAGGGAGCCAGTCAAGAGCAGGATGAAAGGAAGAAATGGAGCAAAGTAGTGCTGAAAAGTGGAGATGAAAGGACTTTCAGGGACCTGTGGATCTGCACTTAATGCGCTTGTGTTTTGTGTGTGTGTGAAAGCAAGTAGGCGAGAGAGAGAGAGAGAGAGAGAGAGAGAGAGAGAGAGAGAGAGAGAGAGAAACAGGAAGCGGGGTAAGTGTAATAGGGAGAGGCCTTGATTTATGTGTAAAATATTTGCAAACTTAACAACAGCCTATAGAGGTTGTGGAACTGTATTTTGTGAGTTTGCCACCTACAATCTCTACAGAAATATGCAGAACAAAGGAACCTCAAAGTCACTTTAGAAAAAGTAATTGTGTGCTCAGATAAATAAGATGAAAGGCGAGGCTTTAACTTTGCGGAAGCATGCTTTATCTGTTTGGTAATAAAATTGAAATCATGCCACTGTAACCCCAAGCCAGCAGAGGTCCCTCTCCCCTGAATACTGAGAAGTCTTCTTCCACACTGACTTCCCACACAGCCATTTACTATACTCTCTGTGAAGTCTTGCCAGCTAGCTAGCTTGCATAACTATAAATAGCCTTGCTACAGTATTTCATTGCCTGCACCTGACCATTTCCTGTCCTTGGATCACTGATTTGTTCTTCTTGTTTTCAAGGACGATTTGTACTTATTATGGCTCCATTTTTATTTCTATCCCTTTTAACTCGGATTGCATTCTAAAACTGTTAATAAACCTTATACACGCAGGTCCGAAAGATTCTTCCTAGTCTTTTCCTTTACACCCACAAGAGCCTAAATAAAAAATTCATACTAAATTATGGCAGTGGTGGATCAAACAGTTAAGGCTCTACATTACGGGGTTACTGTTCCAGTCCCAGCATCTCCAAGTTGCCCTGTTGAATCCTTGAGCAAGGCTCATTAACCCTATCTGCACCAGGGGTGCTGTATCCTCTTTGACCCTGCGCTCTGACCCCAGTTTTTCCTAACTAGGATATGCGAAAAACATTCCACTGTGAATCTTAATCTTAATAAATCCAGTTTCGTATTCAAGATCCACAGTACACTTGCTGTCAGAGGAATTACATTCACACTACATTAGGTTATATTTTCGACACGTCTCCCTGCATTTAATCCGTACGTTATACTCTGCTTGACGTGTAATTCTGTGTGTACGCGTGACAAGTTCCACTCTTCCGAAAGTCTCTTTGAGATCCAATTTTATCGGCAATGGTGAACAAACAGCATGTGCCAAAGCCTCGTTTAAATATGCTTCCCTTCCACTCCTTGCATGAGACATCGTTCACATTTTTTTTTGTTGTGATTCACCCGCGACATACTCACTAACTGAATGCGGAATTGATCTAACTGCACTTGTAAATTAGCACTCTTTCTCTGGGATCTCAGTAAATCAGGGTTTATGTGATATGAGTACTTGAAATGTACGCAGATGGAGGAGCAAAACATGATAGACAGACACAGGAGTGCATGTCTTATCTCGTGTATAAGTGTGCACCCCAGGCTGTGTTTGTGAGTCAAAAGTGTTTCACAGAGCAGAATATAAGTGATGTACCAGTCTGACCTTCATGCTCTCAAGCACTTATCACATTCCACTGACAATCTTAATTACCCTCCCATCTCTCTCTCTCTCTCTCTCTCTCTCTCTCTCCTTCTCTCTGTTTCTCCTTCTCTCTCTCCTTCTATTAAATATTTAACTGACTTCAGATTTGGTTAACCACAGACATAGTATACAGATTTACTCCCTTCTAAAACCAGTTACAATTAATTGAAGAGAAATAGAACATGGACATAACATCATTAACCAACAATGCCCTCGTCACAGTCCAACAAAGTTCCCAATGCGTCCTAAAATGGAAAAATGTGCATTTATCACTTAAGTTCGTATCACTTCAAAGTCATGTCGTTTCAACGTTCTCAATGCATCTTCCATGTTATCTCTAATTTTCATCGTGGGATGTAGCAAAAACTTATAGCTGAGTTCCTGTGATGTGCAAGTTCGTGAATACTCATGCGCTCAGCCCTCACAGAAAGATGCATCTCTTCTGCAAGTTTTTCAAGTTCCACTTGCTGAATGTTCAGTGTGCAGTAGGCTCTGAGACACCTCGGCCTGGATTGTTGTATACAGCCGTACATCCTTCTTTAAAACGTTTGCACCATTCAAATGCTTTATTGCGTCTCATCACCACACTCTGCTTAAAGCCTTAAATGTCAATCGGTTTTATGCCTTCATTCACAACAAATTTGACTATATGACCCCTATATTCCTCTTCTTTATAGGCTCAGTGATTTTTGTTTTTGAAAGAACTTATATTTTTAAAATCTAACAAATCTGCAACTCCAGTTGAACCCAGGAGCATGTTCAACTTGAAAAACATCCATCCATGCATTCAATAACAAGAACAGTGTCGAAATGCTAGGGAACATTTTCACTAAAGCACTAGTGAACATATCATTAATGCACTCAACAGGTTCATTGAGATTGAAGAGTTACTACTAGGTCCGATCAGATCCCACCACTCTCTTACTAGGCACTTATTATGCGCTTACTGAACTACATTGTGCATTACTTCTTTGCATCCGCCGGGTTGGTATAAATACCGTGATAGGCGCAGTGGTTTTTATCACAAACTGAGGTTGTGAGTAATTGGATTCAGTATTTTTCTGAAAGTTACATAGACAATCTAATAACCTCCTGCACGCCTGCCATAAACTTAGCAAGGACCAGAAGAACGTAATATGAACTTAATGCGGTCTTCTACAACGTGCCATGGTCATATCACAAGCCTTCAATGCAGTGACATGCCAATACCAACACAGTCAGAATGGCATTCAATCTTTCCTGCCTGCACCATGCTTGTAGCACGTCAATGACAACCCTAAGTTATTTCATTACCTGCTCAATGACATTGTTACTATGTACTTATTAAGTTCTTCCCTTGCCTTAAGTTTTTTATTTTTTTTATGTCCAGCTCCAGGTCAAGGGAGACAATACTACGTCCATACCGGATTCTACTGCATTCCTGACAATTTGTACAAGCTCTCACTGTGTTCACCTAATTGGCTGCAACTAAGGTTTTGTCCTGACATCGAGTACAACCAGCTTTCTTATATTTCCATGTATATTTCATGACACTTATCTTTTGTAGGGTGACAGGGGCCCTGGAGCCTATCTCAGGGAGCTTATGGCACAAGGTAGGGGACACCATGCATTGAGGTATCAGCCTCTTATAGGGCACAGGCATGTACCTGATCATACATAGTAGACAATTCAGAATCACTAATCAGCCTCCAGAATATGTCTGGCCTTTGGTCAGAAAATTGTGTGTGATCTGAGATTCAAACACCCAGCCCAGGAGGACAGGGGCAACAGTGTTAACTCCTGAGCAACTGAGCCATAGCCATGTCAGCCACCTACCATGTCAATTTTATTTTTTTGATTACTGATTATATTCATTTAATTTTTAGATTAAATGTTGCTATATGTTGTATCTGCAGGTTGTAGCTCCTTCATCATCAATGCATCACCTTCAAGTCAGAAGATAACTGACAACCTCTAACTGACGAGGCTACTGTATACTGTATGCACAAGATGTTTTGCAGATTTGAAACAATAAAGACTTATCACTTCTTTAACTGCAGTGCATGTCCTGGTTGCTTAAAAACTAATACCTTCAGTTACAGTATGAATAAAAAAGCCACAATGACAGTCTGCTGTACTTTTACGAATCTGCAGAAAGTGTGTGGGACAAGCAGCATACAGTATAGACGGAGGTAGGATAACACAATAATTTGGGACAAGAGCCTTTCTGTATTCATTATTTGCGAGTGCTTTTGCCCACAAGGCTTTATAAAGTAACTCTTGCTGTCACTTCTGCTGCTGATATAATGACCACATTAAAGCTGCTTTCGCTTTTGACACCTTCATCACTCGTTTATTTTGCATTCGTATCATATTTTGTAGCCTGTTGTCCCTCACATCTTTAATCAAGTGTCAGGTAGCTCTGTTCTGCGTTTAAACTAATGGCCTAATTAGCAAACAAAATAACAATGACAGTGATGTTCATAGTATCTACATAATAAGTGGAAAAATGAGAAACTCTGAAACACAATACAAGGTTAAAACACTTTTGTTCAATTTATATAGTCAAGAGTTTCTCATTAATCCTGCAGTCAGAGGCGCCTGCCTAAGGACTCACGGCTAATCCAATGATGTGCTGCTTAGCATTAGTTCCTATTTAGCTTTTTAATTTCTAAGCTAATGGCTCAGTACAAAATAATAAAATTTAGCTCAACGTTGTACTTTTGACCCTCAGTTTCGCAATTTTTCTTTTTTAGATTTATTTTCACAATTGAATTTTACATAACCAAAATAAAAGAATGTTTCGATACTGTATATTTAGTATTAGTATTTACTGTACCTAACAAGGGATACATGAGCTTCCAGACACACTTGCATTTGAACAGAAGTGGGTAACACATACTGTACATGGCAAAGGTTGACCATGAGAACACGAATGTTGCTAAATAAATGGTGTAATTAATTACTTTAGCCCACTTAATTACGAGGGGCATTTAGATCAAACCAGGACTTCTAATCCTGCAGAAAAACAGACCATAGTTATGAGAGAAAAATACTTAAATTTCCCCATATAATCCCCTCAACACTAATGCACCTATCGCATAACTAGTGTTTGGATACCATGAAGGTAGATATCGGAGCCATAAGCGGACTACCTGCTTCATGTCTAAAACACTGGCCTTCCAGGAACTCGTTCAATGGAAATGGCTTGTTCACAAAACGTTCACCAAACTTCTTTAAAACGTTTGCAGCATTCACATGTTTTACTGCGGCTAAGAGTCTCATCATAGTACTGTGCTTGAAGTCGTCTTTAAATGTCAATTGGTTTAATGCCTTCATTCACAAGAAATTTGATTTGAACACCCCTGTATTCATCTTCTTTACAGGCTCAGTGAGGGGTGTTTTTTGTTAAAAAAAACTTATCCTCAATATCTAACAAATCAGCAACTCCAGTTAAACCTACAGTACAGTAGAAGTTGGCCAGACTGTTGGTTGTTTATGAGGGTTTCTTGAGCACACTTATTATTGAATGCAGCTTAGGTTTACTAAAAAAATTAAAGTAGGCACTTTACAGTACTATAACTAAGATATCATCCAATGAAATTCTCATTGTTATTAAAAACCTACACTGTGGAACAACATCTTACTGTGTTTGTTTGTGCCCATATGGTATGAAGACTGTATGTGGGAATGTTTGCTGTGTATGTAAATAAACAATATATTTAGGCCGCAAGCCAAAAGAAAATAAGAAATTGCAAGAAAAAGAAATTACTCATCTAAAGTGTAAAAGAGGGGTCTTCAATCTTTTCCAAAGACGGCTGGTGTGGCTGCAGGCTTTCATTTCAGCCAAATAGGAGGTACACTTGATAGTTGATTGGAGGCCAAGATGAACTGATTAAACAAGTGGAAAACGGGCATGACTCCTGCCTGATGTGAATGAAAGCCTGTAGCCTCACTGGCTCTTTCTGGACAAGATTGGAGACGCATAGTAAAAGCATACGCTAGCTGTATGCACTGTATGTGGCAAAAAGAAATGTGTATATATACAGTATGTGTGTGTGTGTATATATAGTGTGTGTATATAAATGTATTATAAAGAGGCAAAATCATGAACTTAAACATTACATGACATTTCTGGTGACACTTAAATACTGATCCAGAAGACAATCGTTTAAAAGACTAAAGGCATAAAAATACAGAGCAAAAAGAAAGGGGCAGCAGTGTGGGTGAACTGTGTGAGGTAGTCAGAGAAAAGTGAGTCATCACTTTCGACATTATTCCAGCCACGTATTTTGCTTCCCACACTCATTTCCGAGAAGCCTTATTTGTCCAGAGCTACATTAATAAAAAAGATGAAAAAAGAATCAGATAGAGAAACGGAGACGCAAGTCATGAATACATTTTCGCCAATTTCTTTCGGCTGCAGCGAGCCAACTGGTGACAGTGCAGTAGCACACACTACATCTCAGTCTTCACATCGACACGTTCCATCGGAACTGTTCTGAGGCACGTACAAAAACAAAATCAATTCTCTTTCTCCCGGGACAGTGAAAAGCTCATAGGGATCAGGAATTGCGGAATATACTACAGACACATATAAAGTGCTCTATAAGTGCACTTGTGGGCTGTATGGGTATACATAGATCCACAGCGGTGTGAGCGTTAACTGATCCCGTGGCATCGTATCACACTGACTGTAATCAGTCTCATTTAGAATTTTCTCAAAGCCTGAACCAAATTTGCAGCATTGTTTTGACTCGAGTTCACAGATGCATTAATGAACTGCACTTGTCGAACTGACTGCATTTTGAAAAAGATGAAAATTGCAGGTCGAGGACAGATAGCGACGGATATAAGAGAGTCCTTTGCATATATCATTATCATCATTATAATCATTTGCCGATGGAATCATACAATTGATCAATGTTCAGAAAATTTGTCTATGTTTGTTTGGCAAAATAAAGCCTCCTGCTGCTCAACATGCGAAAAATTTTAATAGCTAATTAGATGCAACAGTAAGGCTAATTTTCTGTACACCAGCTTCTAGTTTTTTTTTTCTTCATTACACTCAAGCAAACATGTCCTCTATGTTTGCTCGTTGCTTAAATGACTCCCTTTTTCATTTAATGACTGAACAGCACCGTTGCACACACAAGAGACAGTTATGACATATTTACACAGGACAGGGTACACACTGAAATCGTAGACAGCCAAAGCATCACTAAAGATCCATAAAAGACATCAGCGCCAGGGCTCTCATGTGGAGGGAAGAAGGCTTTTCCAGTTCCTTTCAAATGACTCCTATTGTAGAATGGCCTGTTTGTGGCGTGCTTGTAAGGGTGGATGCTTTAACAATGTGGATGAGGAATTAATAAAACTAGAGATGTCTTGAATGGACAGTTTGGGTGTGACACAAGTTAGCTAACGTAACTATTTTTCTATGTTTTATTATCGACTATTTCAGTATTCGAATATAATTTTAATTTGAGCTCATAGCTGCATATAGGAATAATTCACCTGATACCACTGCCATATAGTGACTGTACAATCCTTGCTTAGCTAACTAACAGTACTTGTTCTGGGCAGAAACAAACAAACAAATAAATAAACAACAACAACAACAACAACAACAAAAAAAACACATCCACCCACCCACCAAACCATATGCATGCACTAAGCAGCCCACTCACCCTGCTGGACGAAGGAGCCGTAAACGAACCACATGGAGTTATAGAGAGTAGTAGAGGACACAGAGCCCATGGGCAGCCGTGGCGGGTTGAGCCAGTTGAGCAGATACACAAGGGTGCCTACAAGCAGTACAGTGCCAGCGATGCACGCCCACAGCGACAGGTCGAAAGGCGCCAAGCAGGCAAACATGTCCACCGTGCGCTCAGCTTTCTTCAGCAGCACGCCCACTGAGTAGTCCATGTAGCGCGTGGTAAAGTCCACTACGCTCTCTCGCTCAGGCGTGATGGTCAGCGCTGAGATCCCCACATCTGCTCTCTAAAGGAGAACAAGAACACTTGGGGTTATACACACAGAACGGGAACACACAAACATTGTAGACAAAAAACAACAACGCAAAACTTGGTATATTAAACATACTTCCAGACAATCTATACATATATGAACCATACTGTATATCTAGACAGAAAGAAAGAGAATGCACATTTATACCCTATGTAGAAACTACATACTGTTCACAGATATGATTATAATCATTTCAATTTCCCTTATGTCACATCAAGAGAAGTGCTAAGGCATGGGACTCGTTTTTTTTTTTTTTCATCACAATAAATAACTCAATATCCAACAGGAAGGCAAACAAACATCTACAGGAGCCTATATTTTAGCTGGAGGCTATATTGGCTGCTGCTGAATGGAAATTGCATCGACAGTGCTCAGATGCATATCAGCATCCTATTTTTTCCCTCCCGCCCTCTCCAGCAGAAACAGCGAGAACTAGTAAGAGGCCTGTCAAAAATCATTAGCCACCTGTGTGAATGTGAGAGTGTCCATTTTCATTATCAGCAAGCCAGTTTTGAGCCTCACCTGGCTGACTCTTATTAGCCAGAATGGGCGCCGTGGGAGGAGAGGAAGAGCTGGATGACCTCTGTGTATGCACAGGGTTGTAGTGCCACTCGCTTCCTCTGACTTCAATAATAGCAGCTTGTGGCACTAGAGCTGAAATTTGCCCACTTAAAAATTAACACTGTAAATAGGCTTTTTGCTCATTTATGCGAACCTATGGGCCT
Organism: Clarias macrocephalus; assembly: GCA_011419295.1. Lineage (NCBI taxonomy): Eukaryota > Metazoa > Chordata > Actinopteri > Siluriformes > Clariidae > Clarias > Clarias macrocephalus. The sequence goes on from JAAGKR010000773.1 coordinate 11,531, forward strand.
TGCTGAATTTAGTCGACTTGACTGTGCAAAACAATTTCGCGACATGATGCACAAGCACAATGAGGCATTATTGCTAAAATGAAAATAGTCGTTTATTGTATACTTTATTTTAGCACTAGATTATATTTCCCTGTTCCACGTCTTGTCTCTCACATTGTTATCTCATTTTTTACCCAGACTGAGAGAAATGTTTGTGCTGCATCTTTCATAATGATAACCATTTTTATCACACTGCACGCGATACTGGAATACTGCACGTGATTCTCCTGAGCTCACTAAGCACATCCGAACACATCTGGTCCAGGCTTCATAATGATTTTGTAAATTGGCCCAAAAATATCACTAACAAACTGCTTTTTGTTAGGAAAACAAACAAACAAACAGACAAACAGAAAGGGTACTTACTCAAGGTAAACAGTGCGAGCTGATGATTTTTATCCTACACACAATTAACAGCTGACTAAACATGTTAATTTCACGGTCTGATAGGAGAGAGCTAAATGCTTAAACAAGCTGGAAACAGTCATTTCTGCAGCATATTAAAGCTGTTCATACATTTGAGGTTCAAATCTAGCATAAAGAAATATTAGAATATCCGTGTGTGTGTGTGTGCGCGTGTGTGTGTGTGTGTGTGTGTGTGCAAGTGTGTGTGTGTGTGTGCAAGTGTGTGTGTGCAAGCATGGTTTAATTTATTGGCAGGTACCAAATTTACCAACCAAACTAGGAATATCATGAAAAAGGCAACTGGGCAAACAACGTGAAGGTAAATTGAGTCCCAACGTGAATTGTGAATTGCCATAATATGCAGTTCTTTAAATTGCCACCAGGGGCTTACTCTAAAAGTGAATCAGTACCCTTAGATCCCTGTGTTAATATGGCCAAATCATGCAAAAGTTTAAACTGCATCGTAAACATTATACGTTTTATATAATATTATAATAATAATATTATATAATATTATATTTATAATTATAATTATAATTTATAATAATATTATATTTGATAAGCACTATAATAACATAATATGTGGTCTTCTACAATGTGGCATGGACCTACAGTAGCAAGCCCGAAAAGGTTATTGTGAGAACGTAATTGACACACTGTAGCAACAATGCACCGACATCCCAACGACAACTCAGTTCAAGTCAGGATGCCTCCAATCTTTCTCATCTGTGCCTAAGAGGTGTTAGTTATGTCATTAACTGATCAATCCCATCATTACTACATCCTTAGTAAGTTCTTCCTGTGTCTTGCTTCAACCATGTGCTCACCGGGCTTTTTTGAACATATCCATGTCAAGGGAGATAATACAGTACATCCTAACTGGTCCCCTCCTACATCCTACTGCACCCCTACCAAGTTGTAAAAGGTTTTACTGCGTTCACCTGTTTTTTTTTTTCAGGCCTCTTGGTGGGAATGTGGCTCAGTGTGACGGGTGTGGGATGGCTGGGGTTTGGGGTGTTTGCATTGCAGGTGTCAAACTGCTAGCTAAGCAGCTAACCATACAGATGAAATGACAATGATTCAAATCAAAACAAAAATGTAGAAGTTGACAATGTGTAGGGTATTGATAAAGAAGTTTAATTAAATGCAAAGTAGTCTTAGAGTAGTAGTGTTGAGTCAGATGGTGATGGCCAGAGATCCCAGAGTTGAACTTTAAAACTGTTCATTAAAAACCGCATGGTTGACATCATGGAGGATTTTTTTTTTCAGGTCTTACCTGTATGCTGCAGGCATTGAATAACAGAAAGAAGTTAATTTATCTCCAGTCATGACCAAAAACCTGGCCACTGCTGCAGGGCTTACATCCCAGTTCCCACTTTTATGATTTTTACAAACAAATCTCAAAGATTAAAAAATAATGGCTTTCAGACCCACTCTGATGTCATTAGGTATGAAGTGCTAAGCCAGAACTAAGTCCAAATTTGATGATTAAATAGACTAAGGTTAAAACAATGGTTACCTACGCATAGCTCTACCGTACCTTCCTACTGAGAGACCTGCGATAACTAACACAGTTCTGTGGGTGGTGTTAGATTTATATTACATAAAATGCTTAGATTTAAAATCATTACTTCCACTGTCCACAAAACAAACTAAAAAAGTTCATGTATCAATGATACCATCCTGACACCTGACAAACTCCTTGCTATTACATAACAAGAGCCTGTGGTCAGAGATATTTCACCACCATGGATACCCACGAATAACTAAAGATAAGCCTGTAGAAATAAGTGGGAGAACTACAGGTCAAAAAAATAAAAAAAATAATAATCCAAAGCTCCACTAAGTATGATAAAAAATAATAAATAAACAAACAAACAAACAAATAAACAAATAAACAAATAAATAAAAGCTACTCGACACCACACCACACTCCAGGAAGCAAATTTCTTATCGTATGACTATTGAATATTCATAATGCTTTATTAGTTCATAGTAAAAATAATATAAATGGAAACTGGGCTTTCAGAAACAGTGGTTGTTAGAATGGGATGCCAGAATGGGAAATGAAGACGATTTAAAAAAAATAAAAAGTTTAGTGTAAAGCTCTTCAATGAACTTGCCATGCCTTATTGCCATGGAGCAAACAACATAATTCAAGTGCAAACAGAATTACTAGTTTAAGCTAGACGAGAACAATAAAATGCTACGGTTTAAGTGAATCACACTGATTTCAAGCTGCTGCAAAACAATGTGCCCACTGTGTTTATCTTGCTGGAAATTTTGATAAGCTGCAGAGCTATTTTCTGGTTGTCCGGTTGAGAAGCAGGCTTGCCGTAGGGACAGGGGAGAGAGGAGAGCGGCGCTGAAGAGATACTGCGAAAAGCTCAGAATGGAAAGCAGCATGTGGTGCTGGGTAATGGCCCAGAAAATGTTCAGATGACCCCTGACTGCTAAAATATTTTTACCTTTTTGTTTACTGGCCTGTTGAAAACATTTCAGCTCTGGGTTCATCCACCTGCAGGAAATCTGTGCCATTTGTCTGGAGACTCAACACCAAGACAATGTACATATTGTATAATTTTCAATCGGCGCTGATTCAGAGTTTGATTTCTCGAGGCACTAAAACGTTTTTCACCTATTGGATGGACTTTCTGTGCGACATCTTACCTTGAACACCAGCTCTCCAATTAGCCCGTTCCAGCTTCCATCAGCTTGTTGGCTGCCATATTTATGATCAGGAGCCAAGTAGATCTCATACTTGAAGCCGAGGTAGTTCGACAGAGCATCCAAAACATCGATGGCGAATCCCTGATACTTTTTCGGCTTCCCCAGCACATTCTCAGACACCATGACAAATGGCTCCTCCTGGAAAACAAACAAAAAAGATCATTCATGAGATATCTCCAACACTCCGTCTTCCTTGATTATTGATGTTTGCATCATAGCAGCACCAACATACAGTTGAAGGCTTATACACACAACGTGCAGGCTTTACACACTGTATTATTAGTTAAAAAAAAAAAAAGCCTACAGTATTTTCCCTTGTCAAGCATCAAGCCGTCCCGGGTCATTTATACTGAGGCCTATCTCGCCATTATGTGCCTTTATCGCTTGCTTCACCTTACTCTTGTTTACTTCAACACTAGTGGAATCCTTAGACTAGTTTCATAATAATCACATTTTAATATTGATTCGGATAAGAATATTTCATATTTTTTATGTTTATGTTTTCTATGTTCTTTTCTTGCACTTGTCTGTTGTGTACACAGAAATAATGCTTCATACTAAAAATACGAATATTTGTGCTGAAAGAAAATACAAAAAGGCTGGAAATCGCCAGGGAGCACCCGATACAATATTATCATGATACCTAGGTGCCGAGTAGATTTGTATTGCGATCCTGTTAGTATCACAATTTTATAAATATGCCAATTCTATTTTTTTATTACAGTCTAACAAGCTTAGAATAATCCTATCAAATGAGTGTGCAAGTGAGTGTATGTGTGTGTGCCCTGCGATGGATTGCTACCCTGTCCAGAGTGTACCTCGCCTCATGCCTCAAGACTCCTGAAATAGGCCCCAGGCCCCCCGCAAGCCTGAATACAGGATAAAGTGGTATAGATGATGAGTGAGTGATAATCCTATCATATAGGATGCTGTGCTGCTTGACAATGTTTAAAATAGTATAGTGTGCCACCTGTAGGATTATAGAGGAATGGCAATATATTTCCCCCTCAAAAGCAAACATGTATAAATTAAGGAGTCAGTGTGGTGATACATGAATTGACACACAAAACAATTATAATGTAAAATTGAATAAAATTTTCCCCATATCTAATGAATACTAAAATGTATTTTTGCTTTGACCTTTGTTTTGAAGTCATTTATAATTTTAAGCAATATCTTGTATCTATGGCTCTGGAGTGGTGCAACAGAAAAATAGACAAACATTAGGTCACTATCATCAGTAGATAATGAGTTCAAGCTAAGTGTTAAGTGGGAACTGGCAAAATGAACAGAGAGAGGATAAAATGCTTTCACTTCAAAAATCGTGGTTCTCATAATAAACAATAATTGATTAACATCCATTTATTCTGATATTGATCTAATACACATGACAAACATACACCATGCTTACTAAAGCACATATACTTACATACAGTATATGACCTTCATGAGATAGCATTTGAACAAAACCATCAGCGATTGTGTTTTGAACCAGCATGAGAGAAGAGCATGCATCTGAATCTACAACTTTAAACAGCATAAAACTTCAAAATACATATATATCAGTCTTTCTAGAATGTTCACAGAACCGTTTTTCAAGCTGTCTAGCTGAGAATCAGGTTTGTTGTGGGAACAGGAGATGATGAGATACTGACAAAAGCACCAGAATAGAAATCAGCATGCAAATACCAGTTCTACCACCACCACCACCACCACAAAATAAATAAATAAATAAAAAACGACGCTAAGCTATCATTTGAACCAAAAAAATGAATATTGTTTAGTCAAAGCTCATTATTTTCTTTTTTTATTTACAACATCATCTAATGGTAGATTATGTAATAAAGTCTTAGTGTCATGTTACCATAGCTTCATGAGCTCAGACATTATTATGTGCCAAGTCACAATGGCATTACAGCTTTGTCACTTTCATTGACCAGTAATGAAAGCAAATAGGTGCATGCTGCTTTTGTTTTGGTGGAGTGGAGCTCTGGACATAATAAAGCCTGGGGACATGATCAAAACTCAGAAAACACGCTGATGAAAAATAAATTTCAGTTTAAAAAGTAAAATTGTGGGCAGGTTGCAGAAAATCTTTTTTAATGGCAGGATTAATTTTCATTTTGTAGTAAATTGTTCTGTACAAGTTGTTATGATCACAGCAGCTCCATCCTGTGCATCTCACAATTATTTGAATTTTCTTTAATTCTAACATTAAATAGGCATATGGGATGAGAATATAAAAATTCAATTCATTAATTTTTTTTTTCATTCATGGAAAATGTGTCTTGTATCCGGTGTTGGGGGACGTTACTTTTTAAAGTAACTAATTACATGACAAAATGACTGTTTTCAAAAAGTAATCAGTTACATTACTGCATTACTTTCTGATAAAAGTAACTAGTTAGAGTACTTTTCCATTGCAGAAAATGAAAACTCCTATGTGCTTCCTCATGTATGTTGTTTTAGTCAAGACCGTTATAATTATTTTACCATCATCACTCAGCAAAGTCTGGCCCATAATCTGTTAACTACTAATACCCCTATTAGTAGTTAACAGTAGTTATTTCACCTACGCAGTTTCGTCATGATTCACCGTGAGTTTTGGCTCTGTGATTAGGTTTCCATCTTTCTGAGCATCGGTCCTCGCATAGTCAAACTGCATAGGTGAGATAGGGGTATAACAGCAGGAATAACAGAGGGCAGCGGGTTATCGGGGCGGGGCTTGTAGGATGACTTTCTTACACACACACACGCACACACGCACACACGCACACACGCACACACGCACACACGCACACACGCACACACTAATGGATTGGGATTGACTGCTATCTGGCTCACGGATTACATAAATTGTCTGAATAACAGATTAAATTTTTGAAAAAGTAACTAAATAACTGAGTACTTGAATGGCCGACCTAACGCGATTACTCGTTACATCAAAAAAGTAATCCGAGTACTCTAACGCGTTACTTTGTAACGCATTACAATCAACACTGCTTGTGTCAGGAAAAAAAGTGATAAAGGCTTCAGGTTTATTCGGACTGTTGTCTGGTCTGTTTATTTCAACACTAAGAAATAGGTTTAAACAAAATGGATTAAAATCAGAAAGTCAGTAAAAGCTGCCTCTGAGGCTCTGTTCACACCCAGCTTTATCATAAGTCTTTGGTGATTTGATTGCAAGTGGGCAGCGTTAAGTACAGGAGTGAACGAGGCCCGAAGTATCTCTGAGGCGCATTGTTATCCAATCACTCAAACCACCTTTGGAGGTGGTCATAATGCTTAGAAAGACATAAAATTTGTAGTGTGAATGGAAAAGACAACAACAAAGGAGCAACAAATCTGTCATTTCCCTAGCTGGAGACTGTAATCATTTAATCATTGCGAGACAGTTTGGCTAATGGATAAAACATGATGTTATAATAGCAGGGAGAAAAGCAAACACATTTTTGTAGTTTCTTCCATTATTTTTTCTTTATGTTTATGTTTTGGTAGCAGATCACATTATCATAATGTTTCAAAAAGAAAGCTTGTAAAGTTACATGAAATTAGATTTTTCATTTCTGCCTGAAAACATGCAACATCTTATTGATATAATAAACGTGCAAACGTTTCAGGAGCAAAAGATGGATAAGTAATGCTATAGATTAAAAATACACCAACTAACTGTTTTTTTTCCCCAAGATGACCATCTGCACTGACTGACCCAGCTACAAATAAGGTGCTATACTTGTTCTGATGGTTGGTAAAATCAACAAGCACCAGTTATTCTCAAGGCAATGTGATCAGGAACAAATTTAGCTCCCTAAACCAGACTGTGTTTTGTAAAAAGGTCTGTAGAAACTGCCACATGCTGTTGTGGGGGCCCTAGAGGAATTGTAAAGGGCATGCAATTAAAAAAAAAAGAAAAAGAAAAGAAAATTTCTAAAAGAGTGTATCAGCTTAAGCTGACTATATTTGCTTTTCCACTTCAGAGAAAAAATTTTTGTGACACTTTCTTATTACTTTATTTTTTAAAGAAGTGAAACTATAACGTGCGAGTATAGAAATGGAGAAAGCCTCTAAACAAGCTTGTAAATGAGTAAATTATCTGAATCAGTTCAAATTTGTGAGTCTTGTAAAGTGATCTATCTCCCTCTGCTCCAACTAAATACCAAAATGAAGCATGGTATGATTAAGCAATATCACAGGAGAGTGCGAGCTGTTATATTGAATATATAAAATCTTGTGTCTACAGCCACATCACAGCTGTCGATATCCAGCACAACAGCACAACCTTGAGTGTGTGATTGTTTTTATACAACTGTTCCACAAACATCATATATTATCAACAGGATATGATTCGTTTGCATATTTTACCAGTTATTTTGCTCCAACAACACACATCCCACAACTGGCGGAACTAACTAACTGTGACTGGTGGAGCAGGGGACTGACAGTTAGTGTAATTAACAGGGGTGTTAATTAGTTTTATATTAGTTTTATATTCTCACCGGTACTATCTACAGTAGCCCAAAGGTGAGAAGAATAAACCATGGAGATGTTGTATAGTCCTGAGAAACTTACTAGATTTACTTTACTGTATACTTCCATTTATTCTGTTTTAGAATATCGGCTAACTTCTGGGTTTTGGGGTTAAATCCCAAGTAGGGTTAAATATAAAGCTAGTGCACTAGGGTGAGCAATCCCTTGTTCTACACAAGTTGTGAACAGAGACAGAAGCAATTATTAAGTAGAAAAGGTTTAGTTTAAGATAGAATAACGTTATCATGTGTGTTTTCTTCCTGAAAGTGCTTCAATTACTGTTTTGGAATGTGGGTTTTGGCAGGCAGTTGCTCTTTCCTTTTTCCATCACTGCAGAGCATGTGGGTGTAATTATCGCTTGTAGGAACATTTTTTTACGAATATGATCAGATGAAGTAATACATATAGTTAAACATCCCGGTGCTGTTATGCCTTATATATCACCACTCGTGAAGAGCCTCTCATTGAGCATCTCCATTGAGATTACTTTGTGGGAACTACAAACTGTTGTTTGAAAAACCTTATGCTCATTATACAAGTATGTTCTTTATAACAGCTCTCCAGCTGAGTTTACAGCACCATGATCGATAGATATCTGCAATCAGTAATTGAGCACTACACAAACTACTATGCTTAATGAAGTGACTGAACTGAAACTTAAATGAAGTGTAAACATGGTGTCTTATTGTGGGCAAAAACCCTGCCAATCAAACCTGTGAAGGAGGAAAAAAAGGTGTTTTTTCTCCTCTGCATTCAATCGCAAACAATTAACCTTTACAAACATTCTTTTTTATGCTGTAATTCAGGATGCCGAATCAACTTAATTAATGTATAAACCCACTGGAGTAAGTGATGACAGAGCCAGGGCAGAAGCATTTTATTTCAACACAAACAATCTGAAATAGATTTTTTTTCCTGTCTAAAAAAAATCTTACTTTGGTTTTATGTTTCTGCAGTGTGCACTTGCTTAATGATGCCTCCTGTAAGGAAAGGGAGTCTTCCAGGTTTTAGATTTAACCCTAGAGATGAAGTAATCTTCATTTTAGCACATGATTACTTAATTTGCATTACAGCTAAAGACATTTGTGTGGTTGGTGCTGCAGAAGACAAGAATAGATGAAAGAGTGAGGGATCACACAGGCTTGGAGTTAAAGAAGTGACAGCCTACAGACTACAGTTTACAGACTGAAGTTTTAATCAACTTTACTTCTATTCTAGTCTATAATCCACTGTCAAAGGTTTATGAGAAATATGCCCAGAATGATGTCAAATCCACACATTAATTGCGCTCAAGAGCTTAAAGTACGTTATTTCCTATCATTCAATCTATGATAATACTTGAAGTGAAGGAATGAACAGCTGAGGCCTGTGGTAAAATTCCCTTTTCCAAAATAATACTAGATAAAGTAATGAGTCTGGTGTGTAACAAACAAGAAATATGGCCATAAAAGCAAAACTCTGTAGTCATATGAGGAAGCAAGTACATGAAACTGGGTACCACAAGACAAGCAACCACAACAGATAATGATATTGAGGCTTCAGATTTTTCATCCTAATATGCTGAACTATGCAAATTAATACTACTACTACTACTACTACTACTACTACTACTACTACTAATAATAATAATAATAAAGATAATATCTTTATTAAACCTTTTTCAGCCATTTGCTGAAGACATGATAAACATTTTTTCTGCAACTACTCACCATAATTTATAAATATCTTTTTGGGAGCAAATATTAATTTAATATTACTATTATTCAACAAATAATTGGCAGTTGCATTATTTTGTTAAAGTGAAATAAACATTTTGTATTTTGTATGAAAAAATATTTCATACAAACCACCAGTGATATTGTTGTTACATTTACATTTAGGCATTTGGCAGATGCTGGGTTACTAGGTTACTAACTAAGTACCAGTCAAACATTGCTGGGAAGGACTGAAAAAAGGGGATCTTATTAGTGGTGAAAGAAATGTAAAAAAATCAGGAGCATTCCACAGTTAGGAAACCACAATGTTGGTAATGGGAGCAGTCTTAATATGGTATCTTAATATGATCTTGACCAGTATTTCATATACAGCAAAATATATATATTGCCTGAGTATATGGCTTTAGGTTTACATTTTCCAAAACATTATGAAAGTAAAATATGTGAAACCTACTGTAACAATGGCAACCTCATGAAGTTGCTTCATTAAAAATCATCAGTAAACATCTCAGCTGTGTTTCATAGTCAAAGTAAGAGCATTAAACAACTGTGTGAAAGAAACACAGTAAGAAAACCATGTTAGAGTAATAAAAATCAGAGAAAAGGTTTCAGTTTTCTAGGGTGCATAAAGACTGGACTAGAGCAATAGGAAAACGTCATGTGGTCCGATGAGTCCAGATTCACTATATTTAAGAACAATGAGGGTGTCAGGATAAAAAGGGAAGTGCATGTGCATTCTGGAGGCAGTGTTATGATCTGGGGTTGCTTCAGGTGGTCAGGTCTAGACTCAGCAATGTTACATTGCAATAATACAAAGTCAGCTGACTACCTGAATATACTGATGCCCAGGTTAACATAGCAACGATTTTTTCCCCTTCCCTTTTGATATAGCCATATTCTATTATTCTAATACTCTAGCCATTGTGAAAGAGTGGTTCGGGAATCCTTAGCCATGTTCATCCATGAATTTACCACCTGTGTGATGACAGAGCAACTATCAACGGCAATTACAAGGTGACAGCTCCTCACTCTCATAAAACACGACGCATATTCAGCACCACGGCCAGCTCCGATTAACTTTCCATGGTGTCTTAACTCACCCTGGCTGGCAGCGCATAATCACTCGCCATTTTGGAGTCAACCGCACTCTATAAAAGCTTTACACCACCATATTGCATGCCCTAAGCTAAAGATGTGCCAAAAATTTGAATGTGTAACTTTCTATTCCTTCCTGTCTTTTTTGTCCAGGCAGTTTATGATATTTGGCTGTTAGCTAGTTGTCCTGTAAAACTCACACAGCTCTCTGTAGCCCTCGATGTGTTTTGGAATCTTGTGTTTGCCCAAACACTGAGTAGATTCTCATATCTGCAGGTAGCAAATTCCCAATCTCTGTGGTGATTGCCTCTGCCTGGATTGAGTCAGTGAGTAATTCAGCAGAGAGATGTTGAACTGCCTGAGATGGGACCTGCACAATTTTAAACCACAAGACAGTGGATTGTGAAAACCACTTAGAACCTGTCTCTATTCACCATTGATGTCTTTTACAACAACCATTGCAGCTAGCCACATGGCCACCAGCATTATGGATGACCCCTCCAGCACCTCTCATTGACTCTCCACCCTCCTGCCATCTGGCGCAAGGTAGATGAGCATCTATGCTAGCGCCACCATTCTTCACCAAAATTTATTCCCTAAATCAGTGACAATACACAGCACACTCTTTAAAACTTCACAAACATCTAGCAGTGTACAAGACTTACTGCACATCCGCACTCTATAGTACTGCTATGGGACACTTTTAACATTATGAAATACATTTTAGCCACATACGGCTACCTCTGAGTTGATACTGCTGCAACACACTCTTCATATACTGTTCTGTTGTCCTGTTTTGTTCATATGCTCTGCCTTGTGTACATCCTGTGCTGGGTATTTATTTTATATTTTGCACTCATGTCACACTGACATACAGTATATCTAAATCTTTTTGTACAGTACTAGTCAATAACCACCAGTCACACCAGTCAAAAGTTTGGAAACAAGTTTGGCTACAGATTTGGCTGTTCTACAATAGTTCTTGAAAGAACAGTATTGTAACATGAATTTGCGAAACCCATCAAGTAACACGATGAACCACCAAGTTCATTTAGAGTTACCAGCAAAAAAAATAAAATAAATAAATAATATAAAAAACTCAAACCTCAAATTAGAACTGTTACAAATGCTTAACAGAGCAGAAGTAGCAGACACATCTTAATATTACCTGTTCAGGGTAGATTATTGCCTATTTTGGATGTCTTCAGTATTGGTTAACGATGTAGAAAGAAATAAAAATCAGGAAAGAAGTAGAAGGTATGTCCAAACTTTTGACTGGTAGTGTACAGTATGTATTCCAGTATACTGTGCTACTCTGTTGTTATGTTATGCACCATGGTCTTCGAGGAATGACATTTCATTCCAATTTCTACAGTAAAGACCATACAAAAAGAATAGCAATGTATAGTGTGTGTGTGTGTGTGTGTGTGTGTGTGTGTGTGTGTGTGTGTGTGTGTGTGTGTGTGTGTGTGTGTGTGTGTGTGTGTGTGTGTGTGTGTGTGTGTGTGTGTTTGTGTTTGTGTGTGTGTGTGTGGCCTTATTTCTTTTAGCTCTACTGACGAGTACAAAAAAGTGTTGGTGGTGCAGATGTGTGGATTTCTGTGGTATTCATATTTGGCAAAAGGGTAGTATCAAAACATTTAACTTGAACACTTAATCTGAATTGGAATACATACTGTATATTCCTTCTGTGCATATTTGCCCCACATTGGTGACTTGACATGTTTCCAAGAGTGACTGGATTTCATGCATAATAAAGCATTTAACCAATCAGACTGAATTCTTTTAACCAATCACAATGCAGAAGAGGGGATTTATTGCAAAAGATGGGAAGCCTAACCTAACCTCAAAGTTGGAGAAAATAAAAAAAACTTATTTTTCTGTTATATTTCTGGCAGATTAAATGCTTCATAACAAACAGAACCACTTTGCAAAAAGTTACGTTCTGATTAAATGCTTTGAAGATGTGAACATGTAGCTCTGATCAGCATTCATGTCAACTCTTAAGTTGTAATCTCTAATTGGAATGATATTAATCAGATTGAAGAAAAAATGCCGATTTAAATACTTTACAAGACATCTGATACTCAATATGCTTTGCAATATATGCTTACTATACAATTTTGGAGAACAAAATAGCTTTATCTATTTTTGTTTAACTTTAAATAAAAATGTTAAGGTAAAAACTTTTAAATAGAATAAAGTTACAAATGTTTTAAAATATTGTTTCAGGTACTTGTATAATGAAGTACATATAAAAACACTTGCCAGTAACAAGAATACAGATGGCTATTTGTACAAATACAGAGTGGTTGGCACTGGTGAAAAACAATGTCAATGATCTTGCATATTAGCAGTCCAACAATATCGTAGATGCAGAACAGGGAGACGTAAAGCAGCACAATTGGTCTCTGAGACTGCAGACCACTAATAATTACAATGAAAGCATTTTATTATATTTTTTGGCATTTGTCATTACCCAAACATTTCAGATATAACTATACAGTATGCTCTACGTTTACTCTCAGTTTTAAAAAATATCTCTCATATGCAATACTTCTCACTAACATAAACAGGCTTACTCAAAGTAGGATTGACGGAACACAACATTCACCCACTATATTTTACATGACAGCTCCTATCACCCAAAGCCTTGTATTCACCACTGCTGTGTTCGGCAGTGGCTGCACCAGTAAAAGTAATACTCGGCTGCCTTTTTTTCATATTGGCTTTAATAAATCCCCATCGATGAATGGAGAGTTTCTGGGAATGTCAGGCAGATTTATCTCAGAGCAGGCATTATTGACTGTACGCTGCCTGCACATTAAGCCAGTGCTTTCTAATCCACACCAGGCCCACCTCGCTCAATAAGCTATTAGTGGGAATGTGGACATGCATGCCAAGGCTCACAGCAGCCAAGAGGCACCATCTATCAGAGTACCTCTGTGGGGATGCTGACGTAAGTTACTATCACCGCCACTGGAACTTTGCACTGTTTCAAAGAACGCCGTTTGGTTTTATAGTTGCACCATCTTTCTTTCATCTAACCTTAACATGTGAACTTGAGTTGTTGAAGGTTGTACAGAACACTAGCAGGCAGAAAGTGAGGTATTATGCAAATTGTATGTAATGTTAGATAAAAATAATCACCATATTCTACACAAAAGTTGGCTTGGAAATATGACTGTGTGTGCAAGCATGTACATTATATGTCTTCCTCTTTTTTTCCCCCTACACTCTCAAGGCTGTCTCACATATGGCTGACTTTGGAAGCATATGGCAATTCTTTTCCCTCTAACTCAGGCTTATCCCTAGGATATCGCTCACTCTGTCTCTCTCTCTCTCTCTCTCTCTCTGGCACACTGTTCTTTTCCACAGTGACAGTGATGCAGACAAGAATAGTGCTGGGGTAGTAGGATGCTGACAAGCTCCACAGCAGTAGCAGTGTTTCCCTGCCAGTTTGCCCATGTCTAGAGCAGCTCGACACCTTCGACTCAGGTGCCTATCAGAAGAACCTCCATGTTAGCGCTACTATAAATCCTGAAACGATAGTCACTGGGGCACTCAGTTACATCCAGCGAACTCATGAACCTCCATGATCTCTGTGACTAATCTCTCTGCCACCAAGAGGGAAAATGCTTTGTCTCCCTTTATGTAAACCCTTGATTTATTAAAGACTAAATTTCCCATGGGTACAAACTCTCTTCTTCCCTAAACAAATGTTTTTTTTTTTGTTTTGTTTGTTTTTTATTGCATGGAACTAGGGAACTAGGCAAACAGATTCCCCCCTCTCTCTTCTTGTTCTTCGACTCATTTGAAGCATTGTTAATAACGTATTATAAGGGAAAGAATAATTTTGCACTTAAATGGTTCATGAGCTCAAATGTCTCTATGGGAAGGCAAGAGGTCGATGGCTGGAGAGTAGAACAGTAAGCCTTAAATAACTTTATGATATTATTCATAAGTGTTTAAGCAGAACTCATGTTTTGAACTGCCCACATCAATCTACAGTATTATAATACCTTAATTTCAGGGCTCATTATAGTTGTACAAGTGAACAAGTCTTTCTTTCTTTTAATTTAAAACGTGTTTCTGAAGGATTGTGCACTTGCATGTAAGCCCTCAATGGTTCACTAAATTCACTATCTGAGGCCTGAGATGATTTTATGTTTTTATTTATATTTATATATAATATGATTAAACCACATTATACTTCATCTTTACAGTGACTTCCAGTTCATTTCTGAATTGATTATAAAGTGCTGCTAGTTGTTTACAAATCATTTAATGACCTTGAAGGAAAATACATCTCTGACCTACTTGAAGAAAACAAACCTGAGCAGCCTGTTTAGCTCACACACTGCCCGGCCAAAAAGAAAAAGTCAGCACCTTGATTTAACTTAGCGAGTAGTTAAGAGCTTTCCACTGGATAATTACTGCAGTAATTACTATGCTTCAGCTAGCAACAAGTTATTTAACCCTAACTGATGCAGTGAGTAGCTTCTTATTTCTTAAACAACCATCTCAGAAGATATATCCTGTGGTCATGGCAGAGATGTTACTCTGTTTCAGAAGGGACAAATTATTGTTCTGCATCAAGAAAAGAAATCGAAAGACATCGCTGAAACTACTAAAATTTAGTTAGAATAGTGGCGAACCATGATCTTCAAGAAAGAATTGGGTGGGGGAAAAATGAGAGTGATGGGAGATCATTTAAAGATTTAATGAAAACACATCAAAAAAACATTAGAACTCACAGCCGTGTTTAATAGTGAACATATGAGCATTTTCATACTCACAACACAAACAGAACTCAATCGATTGGGACTAATCAGCTGTGTAGCCTTAAGAAAACCATGCATCAATAAAGCTAATCGGAACACCTTCAAGGAACATAAAGAATGGACTGTGAAGCACTGGAAAAATGTCATGCGGTCTGAGTCCAGATTTACCCTGTTCCAGAGTGATGGGTTATCAGGGTAAAAAGAGAGGCAGATGAAGTGATGCATCCATCATGCCTAGTGCCTATCGTATAAGCCTGAGTTCAGCTAGGTTCAGCAACAACTGACTACCTGAATAAACTGAATGACCAGGTTTTTCCAATCCTGGTGGCATAAGCACTTTCCCAGATGACAATGCCGGGATTCATCGGGCTCATGGAGAACCTCTGGAGTGTGCTGCAAAAGGGTTTAGAGTATGCAGTGGTCTGACTCTCCCTTTATCAATACAAGATCTTGCAGACAAATTAACGCAACTCTGGACTGAAATAAGTGTTGAGACATTGCATAATCAAAACGATCCTGTGGCTATAATAAAAGCAATAGGCGGTCCAATTAAACAGTAGAGTGTGTAAATTTTTTGTGGCCAGAGATTCACCGATCAGCCACAATACTAACACCACTGTCAGGTACAGTAAATTCAATAACGTTGATTATCAGTTATCGGGTATAGTGTACCCAAGGCTCATCTATACCTGTGTTTGAGGTAACATTAGGTCACATGAAATTTTGCTTCCATTCCTGACCAGGAAAATTCCATAAAAATTCAATTTCCCACCTTCACTGTCTCCCATCTTTACATTCATCCAGTCAGTCATTAGCATACATTTTACATGTAGTAAAACATCTAACCATAGGTTACGTCATTTGAATATTTACATAGAAGTAGGGAAGTATCAGAAAAGATGGGGAGCCTAACTTTTTAATCAGTTGACAGCACTAATCAGCACTAACTTTTTTTTTTTCAGTTTTTCACGGTCAGTATATGATTACTCACGATTAATCACAATTGTATTATAAATGTACAATGGTGGAATAAAGAAATGCATGACAAACTGGTAACAGATTATGCAGGTTTTATAATACTGCAGAACCTTGGATTGTGAGTAACTTGATCTGCGAACGTTTTGTAAAACAAGCAAAAATATGAAATTAATTTTAACTTGATAAATGTACAAGGTCTTGACATATGAGTATTATGTATGCGCTTTGTCTGCCGACCGTCACGTGATAACAACTGAGCCAATGGTTCTTCTCTCTTGCGAGCTGCGGGATTATGGGAAATCGTCTCCTATCCTCAGTCTCAATCTATGCTTAGTCTCGCGGTTACTGTTTACTATAACATTGTGATCACATGTGTGTACGCACGGGTACTTTATAGTAAAATCAAGTGTCATTAGAGAGGTTCTTTGTTAAAGATCCATTTTCCAGAGTCTCTCTCTGTCAGATAACCGTCATTCCGTTAGTGTGTGTGTGTGTGTGTGTGTGTGTGTGTGTGTGTGTGTGTGTGTGTGTGTGTGTGTACGACGAGAGTGTCATTAGAGAGGTTCATAGTTAATGAAGTTTCACGTCACAGCAGTGTTTCCATTAGTGTGTGTGTGTGTGTGTGTGTGTGTGTGTGTGTGTGTGTGTGTGTGTGTGTGTGTGTGTGCGGTCTTAACATTCTCAAAAACTCATAGAAATCAGCACACAGGTTGGAATCTTCTGCCATCAGGACACCTACGAGTCTGAGCCCTGAGCGTGGCTTAGGGCCTTCACAGGAGATTTTGCTGTCTAGCTTATACACACTTGCACATATACATGTCAAACTCAGTACACTTCTAGATCTCATTAAGCTTAACAATTTTCAATGCATGTCATGGGCTCAACTCAACGTGAGGTCAGATATTATTTCAGCATAAATGTAAGCAGTTAAGATGGAATTGCTAATCAGAATGGTTTCAATAGGACTGAAGAAATACTGTCCATGTAAACATAGCTACTGACTCTCACATCACCGACACGTAGTTCACGCTTCCTAAGATTGTCAAGATGTGCAAGACAGACCACCTCCTTTAAAAATAAGTGCTTGTCTTTAAGCCTGGAATTTTTTAAAAACTAAATAAATAAGTAAATAAGGTTTCAGGGTGACTTAGTGGTCAGCACTGTTGCCTTGATTCCCACCTCGGAGTTCATTGAGCTTGCATGTTCTTGTATGTTAAGGTGGGTTTCCTCCAGGTGCTCTAGTTGCTTCCCAAAGTCTAAAGACATGCAGATTAGGCTAATTGGCGTTACCAAATTGCCCATAGTGTGTGAATGAATGCAGGAGTGCGCCTTAGTATGTATGTGTGTGTGTGTGTGTGTGTGTGTGTGTGTGTGTGTGTGTGTGTGTGTGTGTGTGTGAGTGAGTGAGTGAGTGAGTGAGTGAGTGAGTGTGTGAGTGTGTGAGTGTGTGTGTGTGTGTGTGTGTGTGTGTGTGTGTGTGTGTGTGTGTGTGTGTGTGTGCCCCCTGTGATGGATTGGCACACCGTCCGCACCTCGTGCTTCCTGGGAAGTCTCCTCGGATAGAATCCAGTATAGATGATGAGTGAGTGACAGTGAGTGCTAAATAAATAAACAAACATCAAAGAGGCAGGCCTCTTTATATGTTTTCTTTTGTTGAATGTAAACTGTGCACACAATTCAATGTAGCCATTAAATACTGAATCAAGGTTATAAAAATCGGAATTTGTTTACAGTATGTGGGCTGTTTTATCACGCTTTTTTTCTATCACACTATTTAGAAGGTTTAGTATAATAAAATAATGTTTTTGATCATTCAATGTTCCTTTCTTTGCCTATACATCTCCTACTGTATGTTTACAGCTTGCTATTATTTAATCATATTATTGGATGATTTTAAGTTACTTTCACTTTGTCCATGAAGAAAACACAATGTCTCTGTTGATTCTATTCCAATGTCCTGTGTGCAATAAATGAATAAATAATCACTTTTCATAGACTTTAAAGGGTGAAAGGGTGATACAAAGAATTGATTCATAGCCATATTGACATATAATTTATGTTTGACTCAAGTGGAGTATTATATAGTTATTATATATTTACTGATAAAATATTTAAATATTTCATATTCCTTCATGCCATACTGTGGTCATTTGAAACTACCGCACAGTGGTGATGGTTTAGTATTGGAAAAAAACAAATAGACTTACATTTGAGAATTGTGTTCACCATAATGTTAAGCTGAGACATGTTTCATGTGTACATATACATGTAAAGACCATCTTAGATGTTAAAATTCATGTCAGTGATCATTAAAGTATTAAGTACATCATTAAACAGTGCCAACTTATTTAAAATGCAGTATCTAAAATGCTAATCAGGGTGAAGAGAGTGGACCACATCACACTTCCACTCCTCAGATCCTTACAGTGACTTCCAGTTAATTACAGAATTGATTATAAAGTGCTGCTACTTGTTTACAAATCATTTAATGACCTTGGAGGAAAATACATCTCTGACCTGCTTGAAGAAAACAAACCTGAGCAGCCAGTTCAGCTCATTAGGGGCAGATCAGCTAATAGCACCTAGACAATATCGCAGAGATTCAGTCTAAAAGGTAATTAAACAAGTGATGCTGCTCTCAGAGCGACGAGGGATGTGTTGCACTGCAAGCATGTTCAGTGTCTGGTTCATGTGTCTCGGTGGAAGCGTACTGTATGCTGGCCTTCCCACTCTCAGGTTGAGTTGGTTGAGTTACAACAGGGAAGAATCAGATAGGGGTTGGTAACATTTGGATAGTGTGTTAAACTGCAGACACTGTTTAAAAAGTCTATACACCCTTGTTAAAATGCCAGGTTTTCGTAATGAAAATGAAAGAACTTTTTTTTTTTTCACCTTTAATGTGACCCATAACCTGTACAACTTAATTGAAACAAACTGTTAAAAAAAAAAAACTGAAATAATGTGCTTTCATAAATACTGTATGCATACCCGTAAACTGATACTTTGTTGATTTTATTGCAGCACTCTCTTTGGGTGGGAGTCTACGTATCAGCATGGCACATCTTGGCTTGACAATATTTGCCCGCTCATCAAAAACACTCCAAATCAGGAGGACATCTCCTGTGCACAGCCGTCTTCAGATTACCCAACAGATTTTTATTCAAATTCAGGCCTGGGCTTTGGCTGAATCACTCCAAAACTTTAATCTTCTTCTGGTGAAGCCATTCATCTGTTTATTTGGACGTATGCTTTGGGCCATTGTCATGCTAAAAAAAAGTTACTCATCGTTTTCAGCTTTCGAGCATAAGCCTAAAGGTTTTGTGCCAACATTGACGTGCATTTGGAACTGTTCATAATTCCCTCCACCTTGACTAAGCTGATGAAAAACAGCCCCAAAGCACGATGCTGCCACCACCATGCTTCTCTATGGGTATAATGTTCTTTTGGTGATGTGCAGTGTTGTCGCTGCACCAAACATTCCTTTTGGAATTATGGCCAAAAAGATCAACCTTGGTTGCATCAGACCATAACACATTTTCCCACATGCTTTTGGAAAAATTTTGTCAGGCTTCACCCTACCCCATAGCCTAGACATACGAAGAATACAGGAGATTGTTGTCACATGTACTACACTCACAGTACTTGCCAGAAATACCCACAGCACATTTAATGTTGCTGTAGGCTTATTGGCAGCCTCCCCGACCAGTTTTCTCCTCATCATTTCATCAATTTTGACGCCAAAATTTTGTTGCCACTTGATGATGATGATGACTGTCTTCACTGTGTTCCCTGGTATATTTAATGCCTTGGAAATTCTTTTGTAGCCTGTCGCCTGACTGATACCTTTTAACAATGAGATCCCTCTGGTGCTGTGGAAGCTCTCTACGGACCATGGCTTTTGCTGTAAGACTAAGAAAATGTTAGGAAAAGCCAACTAAAACAGCTGAACTTTATTTGTGGTTAAGCAGAAACACTTTATAGGATGGCAGGTGTGTACTGACTCCTTTTTAACATGAGTTTAAATGTGACTGCTTAATTCTGAACTCAGCCACCTCCCCAATTATATGAGAGTGTGCACACTTTGAGCAACTACATTATTTCATTTTTTAAATTTCAGTTTGTTTTTTAATTGAGATGTACAGTGTATAGGTCGCATTAAACGTGTGAAAAGTTCACCTTCACAAAGGTGCCATTATTAGTACAAAGGTACTTCACAAAAATTTGCCATTTAAACAGGGGTGCGTAGACTTTTATATCAACTGATAGTGAGACTTGTGTAACATAATCATGATCGCAATGCCCATGGAGAAGAAACATAATTCAAGAATTGTGCAGCCCTGGTATTTAAATTTTTCTACAATTATTATTATTATTATTATTATTATTATTATTATTATTATTATTATTATCAGTAGTAGGAGTAGGAGTAGAACTACTACTAGTAGTTAGTGAAACTGTTTTCTTCGAATCCGCAAATATTTATGGGCAATATGAACTGTGACAAAAAAATCATATTATATTTCTCATTATAAAAAAGTTAGTTCTGACTGAGCAATCTGATTGGACGAAAGGCTTTCCAAGAGTGGTTATAAAGGACAGTAACAGCACTGGGACGTTATCTTGCCATGCCCCAGGTGTTCTACAATCATTAATTACACTGTCAGTCACCAGCATGGGTGAAAGTAGGTTGGTATGAAAAAAGTAAAGAGCAGCTGCCTGCCAGAAACCACATTGAAGTGCACTTACAGAAGCACATTCAGCAAAAAAACACACCTGATAATGTTATGTTATCTTATGACTGCTTAATAATAATTAGCATCAGAAGCATCGATAATTATGCATCAGAACCACCTTGGTGTGTGTGAGACAATGAATTGTACACCTAGCTTTTCATTAACGGAGCTGATATTCTAAAGCGGAATAAGTGGAAATATAAAGAGAAACTTACAGAGAGAGAGTTTTGAATATCAGCATGGCGGTGATGTGGTTGCGGGCATGAGGGCGGACATTCATGATAAGAAGTGAATATTAATCACAACCTTTTCAATTCAATTCAATTCAATTTTATTTCTATAGCGCTTTTAACAACGGTCATTGTCTCAAAGCAGCTTCACAAAAATGAAAAGAAAATTTATGTAAGTGTGTATGTGTGAGAAAAATGTGTCTAGATACATTGTCCCTGATGAGCAAGCCAAGGTTGCAATAGGAAGAAACCTTGAGAGGAACCAGACTCAATAGGGAACCCATCCTCATTTGGGTGTTAACGGATAACTGGAATTATATAATATCATGTGTGTTATGCAGCTGAAAGTTCAATATAACAAAAGTTATTTTTATTAACATGAAGTCCAGTTCAGCACAGGGCAGAGTCAGCAGGTGCAACTTTTAACTTTTTTATACAAAAATGAATTGCAACCATGAAATTTGCAAAAATGAAACTTTACCATAAGCTGATTATCCTAAAATAATAATGATTTATTAAAATAAGCACTTATATATATATATATATATATATATATACTTTTAATTTGTATAATATAAGCAACTATATTATATTATATATATTATATTGTATAATATAAGACTATATTATATTATATTATATTATATTATATTATATTATATTATATTATAATTAACACCACAAGTTGTCAGTAAAATTTTTGATAGCGATCTAGTGAACTAACTAATACTCTAACTACCTTCTTTCAATATAACACTACTGTCCAGAGAATTCTCTGACAGTGTATTCATTTAGTTCAATCAATGACAATGTGAGGAATCATCATTTGGGAACAAATTTACACTGTGTTTGTGCATATTCCCAGGTACTCACTCTGCAGTTTGTCAGGCTAACATATTATAATATTTCAGCAAGAATATTATGAAAAGGGTAGAGAAAGAATGAGGCATGAACGAAAAGCAGCATTTCTTTCTTTTTAGACTGACTTCAAAGCAGGGATATGAAGAATTCAGACAGCTAAATCTTTAACAAACTCTAGGCACTCACTTAAATCAGTGCTGGAGGCAATATTGAAGAACTGAAATCTCAATATACAGCTAGCGCTTACTTGTCCTCAAATCCCACCAACCTCTTTTTAAATAAATTTACTAGAGGCGTCATGGAGTAGGATGGACAAGTCTCTGCACTACACCATTGGTGAGGAGCCAACCACAGCAAATGTACTTAGGATGAACTACATTTAATCCCCATCCAAAACTCGTGCTTTGAAGTCTGCTGACAATATAAACAGAACAGAGCTTTATGTAGTGGATCTTATATCACATTTGAAACCAAAAAAGAATCCTAGAGAAAATATTAAAATGAGCTCTTACTAGGACTGTAACAACACGTAGCACCACCCCGCGCATGTTGTTCTCTAGCTTCCGGTCTGACAACGTCCCATTTAGTCCATGGACCGGGTCCCAAGTCGCCAGCTTCAAAAAAAGAAAAAAAAATTCGTTAAAAGTTGTTAGAAATAATTTTTTTATATCTGATCAGAACAGACAAATAAAACATGTTCACACCAGAGAATGCAGACTCAAATGTAGCACTTTTCTAAACACCAAGATGTCCTTTATTACTATTGATCAACACTGTACTGGAACACTGCATGTTGCTGGCTGATAGAGTTTCATAGAGTTCAGCTTTCATAATATAATTATATATCACCTATTACAGTTATGAAGCATGTATTCACCTCTGTCATTAAACTCATGAAAAAACAATGCCTGTCTGGGTCAATCCTAAATTCCAATCTAGATTCCATAAGAGGAAAAGGATACGTTAAATATGGTTAAACTGTTGTATGACTTTTAAGATTTAGTCCATATATACTGTATATACTAAATGTTACGCAATTTCATGTCCAAGTGTATACAAAGCATCTCGAAAAATTACAATATTGTGAAAAGAAAGTTGATGTTGATGAAGTAAAACTCTCATATATACTAAATTAGTCACATGTAAAGTAAAATAATTCCAGTCTTTTGTGTTTTAATAAATAAAAAGATATATAATAATAATTTGAAAATCAAAACCACATATCTCAAAATATTAGAATATTTCCCAAGATCAATCAAAAAGGATTTACAAAACATAAATTCTGAAAAGAATTGTTTCAAAAAGTGTTTCAAGTATGGTGTTCTGGAAAACTGACAATCGTGTATATATGAGTTTCACTTTTTAAATGAAATTACAAAAGAACATAATTTTTTTGGTGAGAATCCAGATTTGGTGGGTAATGTAGATGCCACACACGCCTAAAAAATAACTTGAACTTTTGCTCTGCTAGATGGCAACTGTTGGTAGAACATGCATGAAGTTCAATTCAACTCACATGACCACATATAGGATATGTATCTGATCTAGGGCCACATGCAAAAGTGACTCAGATCTGATCTGAAAATCACCTTTGTGTGTTCAGACAGCCCTAAAAAATCTGTTCCATCCTAGGGTAAAATAACTTTAGGCACTTGACGTGATAGTGTAAACACAGCCTAAGACAAATGTAAATGAATGAAAAGGAGACATGCACATGAATGGCCAGTCCACTTATCACTGGACTTAGTGGACTGGCCATGTCTCTTATTGCCTAAGACACCCTGATTTAGGATGTTTAACAGAGTGAGCATGAGTTTAAGATTGCACCGTCTAATAATTTCCATAAGTAGCTTAAAATCTCATTCTAATATACCATGCCTGCTATCAGCAATAGTCTGTTTCCATTACAGATGTCGAAAATAAATGTTGTCTACACAATAAAAGACACATAAAAGTCCTAACCTTGAGCATGTGACAACAACTGCACACATCATCCACGTACATATCAAACAGAAAGAATGAAAAATGTCTGCATGAAAACTTCCTCTTTAAACACATGGATAAGTCACTGGCTAGTGGAATGAAGCAAATGCATGCTGTGCGAGCAATTGATTTGCCACCATGCTCTACTTTCCTCACAGTCAGATAAGGTAAAAAACAAATCGATAGATTTGTTTGCATAAAAAAAAACATGAATAAAACACTACAGCCTAAATGTGACATTCTTTTTCCTCCCCCAAACATCAAACGAGCCGCTCCTCTGCTATGAATTACACAGAGAATCAGGCAAATGATTTCCCTGCTCACAGCCAGCAGGAAGAACCATCTTTTTTTCCCCATCTGCTTTCAAAACTCGTCATAAATACAGAGCTTCTTTTACGACAGAGAACAAACTGAGGCAAGTAGTGAAGGAGATGATGACAGTCACACGTGCATAGCCACATAGCCCACACAAACACTTTTGTAAATGAACAAACTAGATCTTGAGATGGATATGGAAATAGTGTATTAAAATGACTCATCTAAAACACTGTACTATTGCCAGTAAATGACAAACATACAGCACATTTCACAAAAAAAAAAAAAAAAAAACTATCATTACATGTCGTTAGAGGGATCATCAAGCAGTCCCCTTATATTTGCATAATACATAAACTTAAATTATGCAGTGGGGGCAAAAAGAACATCTCCAACAATGCCTGGGAGCACTGGGCCTTAACACTTATTCTGTAATACATGCCATGGTACTGAAGGGAACATGGCCAGAAATGGAATACAGTCTGAAAGAAGCAGTTCCACCTGCTATTATGTCTCTCTATGTGCTGCAGTTATAGTGTGTGTGTGTAAGGGGAGGGAAAGAAAGAGAGAGAGAGAAGTTTAATGCATTCCCCTTCATATAAATCGTCTTGACAGCCAGATTTTGCCTTTTATATGCCTTTAAGTTTGTTCTGTAAAACCCATAGGGGAGTTTTTGACTTTCACCATGCAGGTGTATTCCCTGATAAACTCTTTGCACTATCTATCTATCTATCTATCTATGTATGTATGTATGTATGTATGTATGTATGTATGTATGTATGTATGTATGTATGTATGTATGTATGTAGTTACTTTTTAGTTACTGTAGTTATTTATTTACTCATTCGTATTTTAACTCTTACCAACTTTGGTTGACTTGCACAGTATGAAAAGGACAAAGGCTTTTACACTAGTACATCTGAAACTGTATGATATATTATTATCAATTAAGCATCCAATAAGCTTCAATTTATCCCATTTCTTGCAGGATTGCTTAAAAGAGACTTTTCACGTTTAGTATTCGACAGATCATTCCCAAGAGACTCATTAATTTAAGCATGTTTAAAAGTCTGCTTTGCTTTAAAGTAAGTTATTAATTCTTAGTCATATCATTGATTTGAAGACTTGGCTTGGAATTTATAAAATCCTCTACCAAACCCTGATATGGAGTCCAATCTATTTGATTTTCCTCCGCAATAACTGACATGATGAAACGAGACCTTCAGAAAATGAGTGCAGAAAATTGATTGAGATGGTAAAAGGATAGAGCATACCGCCTAAGTGTTTGCAATACATTTCACAAACCATATGATCGATATAATGGGTATTGCATGTCCACAGATCTGTGAAGTCTCAACCTGCGTGTGAAAATGTGGGAACAAATCCGAATGCAACAAATGTGGTGTACAAATCTAGCACGCACACTAACCCAAAGCCTTGAACGAATCACTATGAATTAAAGAGATGATGGTATAGTCTATAAGACATCCCTACCATGATCAGTCAAGCAGGGTGTTCTCATTTTAGCAATAGCTCCGAACAAATTCAACAGTCACGCTAAGCACTTCAGATTCAGTTTGATGAGAGAAGTCATTTACAATTCAAATCCGTTTTGCTGGATGAATTTCAACCCAAATGCTGGTTGTTGTCATTCACTAACTGGAGAGATAAACTACCACATTCCCATGAGCTCCCAGGAGTGAACAGAAGTAAAGTGATTAAGGAAGTGAGAGAAACAGAAAAAAAGGAAGGAAAACAAGGCAATGAAAGAAGAAAAAAAAAAGAAAAGAAAAAGAAAAACAAACAGGTAGTACATCTTTTAATATTCCAAGCTTTCGTTTTATTCTGACGAACATCAACAGGGGGGCTTGTCCAGACTCTTAGAGCAGAATGGCATGATTAGCATACTATAAAGCCTCTCTCTGTCCCAAGCTAATCTCCCTTTGTGTGCTGTCCTATCATGAGTATTCTTGACATTTCTACAGCTTATGCAAGGAGTTGCTCCCCTTAATCATACTGCCACTGATAGCCGGTGTGTGTGTGTGTGCGCGTGTGTGTGTGTGTGTGTGTGTACATGTGTGAATGTGACCAGGGTGTCTAGGGACAGGGTCTCGAGTGACGACCAGCACTAGTCACATCCCAGCAAATTAACAACATCTCCAGGCCTGCTGGGATATTGTTAATATTCAGAATGTGAATATTAACATGACCAGCAAGAAAGCACACGATCCTGAAGGCCAAAAGAAAGACAAAAGAAGAAATAAATCATCAGCCTTATGCATCAACCTTGCAGTCAACAGGGACAGGCTCACATTAGACTGCTTCACATTTCACTTTTTAGGTGGTACCTCTCAGTGTCTGTGTTTTACCTGTGAATTTTTTTTTGCAAAGCCAAATCCCACTACAGTTGGAAATGTTTCTGATGGACCGTTTATTCTAAACCGATATAGACAGCATTCATTCAAATGAATTATATTTATTCCAATAAAGCTGGCCGCTTTTTTCCATCAACAGATGTTTACACGCAGCCTAATAATCCATCACTGAAAGCTCAATCAGGGGAAAAAAAAAAGTTAATGTACGGTATACGCGACAATAGCAATAGATTAAAGCCATTGTGACCAATCCAAACAAAATTCCAGTGCAGTCAAGCAGAGTGAAAAATCCTTTAAATAATGGATTGAACTGAAGAATAATAGCCATGTAAACCTTTCTGTTTGATTGCCTCCTCAAGCACAATCTATGTTTGCATTCTGAGCATGTATTTTTGACACCTTGCACAATAAACCTGTGTTGACACAGAAATAATTTTGAGCTCAACAACCCAATCAGTGTGATTAAAAAGCTAAATGTGCTGACTAGTCTTCTCACTGTTATGGTAAGTCTGGAATTAAACCTGGCTTCCCACATGATCACAACTTTGCATTGAATAATCAAGTATGAATGGAGATTTTATAAATTTTGCAGAGCATCTATTTTAAGACATATACAGTATAAAGAACCCATTCTGAAATGGCATTGGTGGCTCAGAGTCAGGTGTCTCATCCACCACATGGAAAGCCTAGATTCGCTTCCCACCAAATGCCCAAACCCCAGGCATTGGATTCAGTACCGGTCCCAAGCCTGGATAAAATGGAATTGTTGCATCAGGAAGGGCATCCAGTTTAGTATTTGTGCCAAGCTGTGTGAGCTGTGGTGACCCTGTGATGAGAGCAGCCAAAAGAACAACAACATAAAGAAACCATTTTGAATCTGCATTTGGAATGATTCCATAAACAACTGTGATAACCTTTGCACGTAAACAGCCATCAACTCTGACTGAACATCAAGGACATCACCACAGAGAGCTCTAACGCATCTAATAAACTGTACTGCTGTTTGGTGTCAAATTAATATTTGCACTATATACTGTGTAACAACTAGTGAATTGCTTTATCTGACTAAAAATAAAATGTAATTAAACCAGAATTTACTTGCATACAAGTAGGGATATTATTATAAAGCTAAATGGCACCAACAGTATGGACTAAAATTGAAATAAAATGTGTAGTACAATACTGTACATCAGACTGAGATGGTTGCAGTGGAATTACTAACATACAGTATTTATAAACATGGTTTATAATACAGATAAATTAACAGGAACGTGGGTGTTCCAACTTTTGGATGGTCGAGTTCCTTCACTTTCTGGTCTTGGTCCCAGGGCAGTAGATGCTCGAATAACTACATCCTAGAGTTACCTCTCCAAACATTAGGGGTTCAAGCTCCAACACTACCAAGCTGCCACTGGTGTCCCTTGAAAAATGCCCTCAACTGTCACCACTCCAGGACCACAGTATATGTTTAGAAGTACATGTGTGACATACAGCATTAAGACTTTTTCTTCCTTTTCTATCAGGACTGCTTGCTTTAGATAGACTGCTGGTCAGGAAGCTCAGTGTGGTTAGTGCACTACCCTTTAGAGTGTCCATCAGTCCTGTTTGGTTCTGTTTCTCAAACTAGCCAGAGATGCTTCCTGCCAAAATGTTCTTGAAGGTGCAGGTGTAAAATTTTCATAGCACTTTAGAGAGCAGTGCAGGCATCTTATGATTGTTAACAGGACAGGAGCATGACAGGTCCTGTATGGCATGAATACAGTACCAAGGCCCTGGAAAGTGTCCAGTCTCTCCATTGTGATCCCTTTGATTGTTTGGGAGTAGCTTCTCTCCTTTTTCATGCTGAAGTCCACTATCAGCTCCTTGATCTTGCTGATGATCAGGAGGAGGGTGTTCTCCTGCCACGAGTTCTCCACAACACTGTTGTCAAAAAAAAAAAAAAAACTTGATAATGGTGGTATAGTTGGAGGTGGCCACTGAGTCATAAGTGTACATTGAGTATAGCAGTGGCCTCAGGACATGGAGGGCTGTGCACTTAATTGAATTTTACAAATAAATGACTGCGCATCATTTTGTTCCACAACAACATTATTGTTTTGTGTCCAGCACATCCATTTGCTTTACAACAATGCGCTCTCACTCCAGCTTAAAAGTCCAAACTCAGTCACATGTTTTTGTTTAAGATTCTACACAGTAAGATAATTTACTTGCAGACAAAACCTATTAGCATCCTGTCATACAAGTGGGCAGTTTGATCATCACCGAAGAAGAGCCAAATCGATAGCGATTATTTTGCTTAGCAGAGTGTTTTACTAGTAAAATAGCTATTTTATCTAATGGAATCTTTGGCCCGGCTTGTGAAAAGATGGCAGGAAAAGAGACTCTGGTCAACAAGAAAGGTAAATTCAATTCAGCTGTTTGAAAACACTGGTTTCAAGGAGGTTGACGAAGAGCAGCATCGCGGCGCAGTCATCAATTTAATCCTCTTGATCCTGCAACCACCTTCCCATCCAGCTCTCAGAGACATTAAGAAATAACATATTCCATCACATTTCTTCTAGCAAAAGATATGTGCCTGATATGCTTCTGTTAGTGATCAGGGATTCAAACTGGTAAACACTTTAGATTGTGAAGTGTTAAGCGAAACGTCTTAATATCGCAGCAGATATTCCAAGGTTTTGTGGAGTCCATGCCTTGATATATCAGCTGTTTTGTCTGCAAAAGATGGATCGACATATTATTATTATGCAGATGGTTTTAGTGTTATGGCATGTTCCACAGTCAATGAATTATCATTTGTATTAATTGTGGTCTCAATATTGACCAAAAAAATTGTGATTATAATTTTTTGCCATAATCAAGCAGTGAGTGAGACATATCTGCTGTCTCATACTGTTTGTGGTAGTCTACTGCCACAGACCTAGGTTATGTCCTAGGTTCTTTAACTGCATGGACTTTGGATGGGATTACAGAGTCAAATGCTGACCAGTACAGCATATGAACACTCATATGAACTGCTTTTATCTACCAGCTCACATTAGGATGCAACACTCTAACGCTCTAAAAAAAAAAAAAAAAAGACAAATTCCACGGAGTCTACATTGTTTGTCTATGTTAATGCACTACAATCAATATTGTACCTGAGCATGCCAAGTCAATGACTTGTTTATAAAACTGCAGCGCTCTTTCGCAGCCTTGTGTGGGGGTGTTTCAGTCTGCTATCACATTGCAGCCGGAGAGTGTGTTTCGTGTCACTAACATGGTGCCTCAGGCACTCTGTAAACATAGCCTTAGAGCTCAAGCACTCTGTGGCTCTATCCATGGTAATGACACGCTGACAAAGCAAAACGCAGGCTGTTTGGGCTGATAGCTACGGTTCGCCCAGTCATATGACTGAGTGTTTAATTGCCATAGCAACAGCTAGCTGCTTCATATTGCATGCCGCTTCAATCTTGGTCTCCCTAGAGCACAAGTTCATGAATATTTCAAAAGTCCCTGCATGTGACAGTAAGGATAAGTTTCAGCTCAAGGAAAAATCACTCTGCATTCAAAAGTCATAATGGAGATGAGCTAAGCACAGAAAAAGTAATATGTTGTAATGGCCTAAGAGCCCAACACCCTTTGGTATACCATATATCAATAAATTACCTCTCACTCTTGTTATGGAACAAAGTGGTGTGGGGTGAAGGTTCTGAACTTTTAAATACCCACAAACCATTTTTTTTTTTCTATATTGAGAAATAAATTGTTCAACTTGACATTTTCCAAAAAATGTCATTTGATAAATGAGGAAGAGCCAGAAACAACCACACTTACCCACTGGCAAGGGTCTACAAATTAGACACGTCCTCAACCCTACATACTGTATCTCTCACCCTAGTAATCAGATATATTGAACATGGTTTTGAATATATTAAATGCTTTTGAGATTTTTTTTTATTATTTATTTTAAAATGCAATAACAGTCTATGTACAGTTTTAAAAATGTATTGCTATTTTCTATTCAGAGCTTTAGTTTCTTACTAATGGATAAAAGGATTAAGGTGAAAGTGCATTTTCATTTTTTCCCCCACATTTTATAAAGTTGAGGGTAAATTTGAAACAAGTTTTTAAAGCAGTTCTACTAAGGAAAACATTTTTTTTTAATAAGCGAAGTTAATGAAAGTTTCATGCTCTTAGTTGTATCTATTCTATTAATAAAAACAGTGCATATACTGATCAGCATTAACATTATGACCACATCGTGATTCCTAACTCACTCTATACTGCTTTAACCTGCATTCAGGGTCGCGGCTGGTTTGGCGCCTATACCAGAAGACTTAGTGTACGGCATGAGGCGGGGTAAACCCTGGACAGGGTGCCAATCCATTGCAGGGCACACACATATACTAAAACTATGGGAATTTGAAAAAGCCAATTAACCTAATCTGCATGTCTTTGGACTGTGGGAGAAAACCGGTGCACCCGGAGGAAACCCACCAAGCATGGGGAGAACATGCAAACTCCATGCACACAAAGACGGGAATCGAACCTGGCCAGAAATCGAACCCGGACCCTGGAGGTGCTTAGTGCTAACCACTACACCAAATCTGAGCAGACTGATTACCAACTATACAGTATACATACTGTATATACTATAACAGCAAACTGATGACAGAATGATGGGCATCCAAGTCTCATCCATGCCCACAGGGACCAAAGACTAGCCTGTCCAAAGACTAGCCTGGCCAAAATTCAGTATCTTCTATTCACTATCAGTAACATTTGAATATTATAAAAAAGTTAATTATTGGAGACCCATGGTGTCGCACACTAATCAGCTAATTAACTCAAAACTCCTGCAAAGGTTGCCTGAGCCTTTAAATGGTCTCTCAGTCTGGTTCAAGCAGCTGGCTGTTCACAGAGTCCTATATCCAAGTACATTAATGTAAAATTAGAATGCAACGAAAAAATGTGGTGGAAAGTGGAAGGTGCACAAACAGCCTTGAGAGGATTGTGAATCAAATTCCTTGTGTCAAGCCACTCCTAAACCAAAGACAATGTCAGAGGCGTCTTACCTATGCTAAGGACAAAAAGACTGGATTGTTGCCCAGGGGAACAAAGTCCTCTTTTCACATGATAGTAAATTTTGCATTTCATTTGGAAATAAAAGTCTGGAGGAAGAGAGGAGAGGCACACAATCCAATATGCTTGAAGTCCAGTGTAAAGTTTGCACAGTC
Source organism: Clarias macrocephalus (assembly GCA_011419295.1). Classification (NCBI taxonomy): domain Eukaryota; kingdom Metazoa; phylum Chordata; class Actinopteri; order Siluriformes; family Clariidae; genus Clarias; species Clarias macrocephalus. The sequence goes on from JAAGKR010000773.1 coordinate 43,520, forward strand.
ACTATCGGTTTGGGGAGCCATGTCATCTGCTGGTGTTGGTCCACTGTGTTTTATTACTGTAGGTCCAAGGTCAGTGAAGCCATCTACTAGGAAGTTCCTGAGTATTTTATGCTTCCCTCTGTGGAAAAGCTTTATGGAGATGCTGATTTCATTTTCAAACAGGACTTGGCACCTGCCTACAAAAGTACTAAGACAGTGGAACCTTGGACACAGGAGCCCCCCCTGCTCCTGCAAGAAAAAAAAGTTTAAAAAGGCTGTAGCAGTGCAGGCGATTAATCTGTTTAGAGGAGTGATTCCGGTAGTGTGTGTGTGTGTGTGTGTGTGTGTGTGTGTGTGTGTGTGTGTGTGTGTGTGTGTGTGTGTGGTGTGTCGAACATTTCTGTGTTAAAAAACGTATTAATTTTTTTTCTTTTTATTGTTCTGTAATATTCTACTTTATTCTTGATATACAGTATATCAGTCTGTGTGTAATAAATCTATATAATATAAGTTTAACCTTTCAAATTGAATAACTGAAATAAATCACCTTTTTGTTGATATTCAAATTTATTAAGATGCACCTGTATGTATGTGTACAGTATATACAGTATGCACATGCACTGTGACTAAGCATGGGAGATGATTATCCACAATCCTGCAGCACACGCGAGAGAGAAGAACCTTTAGCTCAGTTGTGGTCACATGACACTCGGCAGACAAAGCGTATACATACTACTAATATTTCAAGATCTTGCTCATTTATTAAGTTAAAATGGATTACAAATGTTTGCTTGTCTTGCAAAACACTTGGCAGGCCAAGTTACTTGTAATCCAAGGTTTTACATATATAGAGCTACCAAAGCATCAGAGGGATCTCAAGGTATCAGTCAGGAGACGGCTACAAAAAATTTCCAAGGCATTAGATATACCATGGCACACAGTGAAGACAGTTATCAGTGAAGAAAATATAGCCCACAGTGACATTACCTAGAACCAGATGTCCTTCCAAAAATGCTAAATAGATGAGAAGAAAACTGGTCAGGGCTGCCTATTATTAAAGGTGCTGCAGACATTTTTGCCAAATACTGTCAATGTAGTACAATGTCCTGTATTCTTCATATTTCTGGTCTATGGGTAGAGTGAAAAAACTTCCAAGCCCGGCAAAATTCTGCAAAAACATGTCTCCCAAAAGCATGTGATGCTGATCTTTTTGGCCATAATTTCAAAAGGTATGTTTGGTGCAAGAACAACACTGCACATCACCAAAAGAACATGATACACACAGTGAAGCATGGAGGTGGCATGCTTTGGAGCTGGAAATGTTCTTAGTCAAGGTGGAGGGAATTATGAACAGTTCCAAATATAAGTTGGCACAAATCCTTCAGGCTTCGCTAGAAAGCTGGGGATGAAGAGGAACTTCATCTTTCAGCATGACAACGACCCAAAGCATACACCCAAATCAATAGAAGATTGGCTTCACCAGAAGAAGATTAAAGTTTTGGAATGGCCCAGTCACAGTCCAGACCTGACTAAGATTGAAAATCTGTGGGGTGATCTAAAGAGGACTGTGCACAGGAGATGCCCTTGCACTCTGTCTGATTCGGAGCTTTTTCCAAAGAAGAGCGGGCAAATATTTCCAAGCCAAGATGTCTCATGCGGATAGACTCCCACCCAAAAAGACAGAGTGTGTAATAAAATCAAAGGGTGCTTCTAAAGTAGTAGTTTAAGGGTGTGCATATTTATGCAACCACATTATTTATTTATTTATTTTTACTCCCCTCTAAGAGATTTAGATTATTTTTCAACAGAGTTGTACAGGTTGTAGGTGACATTAAAGGTGAAGAAAAAGTCTAAAATTATTTATCTTGGTCTCAAAAACCTGGCATTTTAACAGAGGTGTGTAACCTTTTTATATTCACTCTGTGTGTGGGAGTATATATATGCTAATTGCAATTATTGCTAATCATGTAACTATTGCTAACTAGTACAGTAAAATATATATATTTTTTTGTGTCACAGGAATTTATTTTATGTGAAAAGCATGTCAAAGTTCAGCCTGCTGCCTTAATAGGTCACTTTCTTTTTAGCCACTACAAGATGTCACTTTAAACTTCAACCCGTTAACCTGCGCAGCCATCTTAATAACAGACAACGTGCCTGAAGGTCAGTAAAAAGTAACTGATTTTCTTCTTTTTTTTTTTTAAACCTGTGTTTTATTTATTAGTAAAAAATGTATATTTTGAGTTTAAAATTATTGACTTTCAGCTTCTATATCGTGTGTGATTTCTTAGTGTAATATTTTATATTGCCATCTGCAATTCAAAGTGGCTGGCAATTTTGATGCAAATCTGAACACTACTGTAACTGGAAAAAAATAAATCATTACAAAGAAGAAAATAATTGAACATTTGCATAATTAAAACTGCATTAAATTGAAAATTTAATTTGAGATAAACACTTAGAAACAAATAATGAATGTGACCATGGTGTTAGGAAGTCAATTTATATTAGCATTCCATGTATTTTTTTAATAGATGTTATGCATAGAGTCAGCTACAGTACAAGGACGTCACTAAAAGCAAATGACAAAAAGCAGGAGGAAATTAACAACTGTGTAATAACAATTAAATGATTAATCATCTTTCAGAACGTATTAACAGCGTGTGTTTGGGATATTGCCAGACATTGCAACAAAGTATGCACTTAATATTCAGAAGACTAAAATTTTCATTCTTTCTTAAACCGTTTCTTGAAAAGTGGGATGGCCAGAAACTAGTTGGTTTAGCGTTGGTATGGTTTAGTGTCAACATCCTTATCAAGGCACCTAAAATAAAGTCCTAGTTTTAGATGAATATTATATTTTGCTACATTTATGTTAATTGTTCCTTATCTGGAAAAGTCTTACTGTTAAAATAAACAATAATAAATGGTCATGCAAGTGAAGCACCATCCCTAAAGCCTGATGAATTACGTGGAGGAAATTCATCCAAGCATTTATTCACATACTCAACCATGCTATTTTGTAATGTAGAATAAATCAAAACTAGTCTTTTTTTTCTTTTATGTGTGACAAAATAAACAAACTCCATTAATTAAAAACCCTAATTTAAGTTCAGTGAGTGTGTTTGATTATAATGCAATCTCATGTCTAAAATAATTGAGGAGCTGAACAGGGTGCAAATTAAGTTGGAGTTAGAAGCCAGGTGGCATTGTGCCACAGCACTGTGGCCTCCAAGGATGAGGGTTAGATTTCTACGTGCGGTTGGTATGTGTGGAGTTTGCATGTTCTTTCTGTGCTTAGTGGGTTTCCTCTGGGTTTTCTGGTCTCCTCACACAGTCCAATGACTTGCAGATTAGGGTAATTGGAGTAGTGTGTGTGTGTTTGTGTGTGTATTGGTAAGGATGAAATGTATTTACTGAAAGACTAACATTGCGTTGTTTCCCACAAGGAAAATGATCAATTAATGTACTCCAGTACTATACAGGTATTAAATAGTAAATGACATATATTATATTGGTTCTGCATTTGTCAAATGGGACATCTATAGGGGAAATATGTTTCTCCATGCACAAGTAAATACCAAAAATGTAATGTTGGAGCTGCACTAAAAATTTACTTAGAACACAGTGTTGTTAAATTCTCAAATCAGGAAAAGTAGCTCTAAAAGCAATTCTGACAAATGAAACGTATTTAAAACCACATGACTATACTAAAGGAATAATTCTAGTTTTTTTTCTATAAGAAAAAAATTATTGAAAAACGTACAGAAAAACTAATGATAACTGATATGGTTAACCTTTTTTCTAAGAACATGCTTCTTTGCGCTAACATTTATGGACGAAAAAAATCTTCAGGACAAAGACCTCCAAGCTTTCCAGTTTCTTAGTCATTGGCTGATATGATCATTTTTTCTTATTAACTATATACAGTGTTGTGTTAAAATGTTGAAGTTAATAAGAAAAAAATGATCATATCATCCAAACATGATCAATTGTGATCATTGTGATCATTGTTTTGATTATATATTCATATTTTATATATATATATATATATATATATATATATATATGATTAAAACAATATGGCTCATACTCTGGTTTCCTCCCACAGTCATGCAGAATAGGCTAATTGGCGTTCACAAATTGCCCATAGTGCCTTGTGCCCTAAGTCTCGTGGGATAGGCTTCAGGCCCCCTGCAACCCTGTATACAGGATAACGTGGTATAGAAGATGAGTGAGTATACTGCTCATGTAGTTCCTTAACAAATATAAAGGAAATTGCTATGGCTATAGCCCTGGGCAGAAACCTTATAGATTAGGTTAGTATATTAATCAAATGCAGGTTGGGTTAGTGTATTAATCACTCTGTAAATATGAAAGTGAAAAATAAAGTTGGGCCTACTCTATCACACGACCCTGTTCCAGTAAATCAGCAACAGAGGCATGTTCATGCTCTGGCATAGGACATGGAGAACGAGATGCATGATTGAGGTGGGTGTATAATGTAGCTATTACTCAGGCACCCATAGACAGGAAGTCACATGATTAGCAGAAAGTACTCTATAAGGTAATCTAGAGAAAGCAGATGCAATGTTTAGTTGTATTTGTCATGCAATGAAGATTGATGGTAAGTAAAGTTCTGTTCAAAGAATTGTTCTACCGATGTCCGACATCGATAAACACAGAAACATGCTGGACTCCACAAATTGAACAAAATAAAGGATATATGAATAGGCAAGGGCAAAGACTCACATTAAAATCATTAAAGCATGGTGGAAAAATTCTGAACCAAGAAGACTGATATGGATGTTGCTTTGTTTATGATTAACAGGTAGATGACAGCTGTTTCACGAAGTTTGTGAGTCTTCCAAAGAAGGTGTGCCACCTGCCCACTGAATGTTCTATTTCTAAAAATGAAATATCTAGTACACCTCTCATGTTTCCTAATAAAGGTTCTGTGAATATTTGAACAAATCCCATTGAATGATTTAGGAGGAGTTGTGGGTAGAGAGACAGTGAGACAACGACGACGGATGGTGGAAGACTGTTGCTAAAAGTTTAGATAAATTCCCATGAATTGGTAGAGTTGAGGATAGGAGATTTGACATACCTCCTCTTGATCATGTTTGAATTTTTAATTCATTATTTTCTTAGAAAAAAAAATACAAAATGTAACTGCTAGTACAAATATATGCTTCCTAGTAAGGAGGTCTGCAAAGGTTTGGTTAAATTTCCATAAATGACTTGCGCATAATGAGTTGCGGATATCCCACGCTTAATACAGTACATTGTCACCGTGTTGCATATAAACACTGTGACATACGCTGTGCTTTTCATCACAAAGTGATAGTGAAAGGAATTGGATGCAGTATTTATAGTAAATTATCTGAATGCGACCGGTAACATAACTGGTAAGCACCAGAGAAACTTATTAGTATAATAAGACCACATTAGTATGAAAAGACAACATTAGTATGGATTTACAGTAATATGGTCTTCTAAAATGTTGCATTTACCATGGTCATAGCACATGCACTGCCAAGTAATGCTAGCTTTTATTTTGTTAACCTAAAACATTACAAACATGTTTTTGTATGCTGTCCATCATGGGAAAAAGGTATAGGGCAAGAAAAGTACAAGCAGTGCATGTATAATTATGTTTGTTTTGATTCATTTATGAGAAGTACAATAGATGTCAACTTCTATTCTTTTTTTTTTTTTCAGATGGCTTAGTGGTTAGCAATGTCACCTTGCATCTCCAGGATTCAGATTCAAGAGTTTGCAGGTTCTTCCCGTGCTTGGTGGGTTTTTCTTCTGATGCGACTAATTGGTGTTCCCAAATTGCCCATTGTGCGTGGGTGAGCATTTGAGTGTGGGAGTGTGTGTGTGCCTTGCGATGGATTGGCACCCTGTCCAGGGTGAACCCCAACTCGTGCCCTAAGTCTCCTGGGATAGGCTCCAGTTTCCTTGCGACCCAGTATACAGGATAAAAAGGTATAGATGATGATTGAGTGAGTGAGTGAATTTGGTTGCCTTGGCCGATTGTATACATTTATACAATGAAGCACTGAAGAGAGCTGTGTAACTGTTAACTTCAAATAACAACAATCCTCCTCCAGAAATCTTTAACTTCACTTTATGTTGGGGTGCATCACATCACACTGTGGTCAATTATTTTGCTAGAACTGTGAGGAGAACTACTATCACCTACACAATTGTAAAATAATAATAATAATAATAATAATAATAATAATAATAATAATAATAATAATAATGTTTTTCATATCATAGTGACACTGGCTAAACTCAATTGACTTAACTAATACATGTTCCATTGCTACAGGGAGGCAAAAAGTAAAAAACAAAACAAAACAACAAAGACAGAATTTTAAAAGGAAACAGAATGTAATAGAATAATGATAAAATGTGGTTTTGCTTCACCTCAAAAGCTACATTGAGGCTGGACCTTATTATATCATTGGAAGGTGAATGTCAGCCATTTCTGAGATTTTTAAGTTTCACTGAGAGAAAAACATCAGGCCAGTGATGGGAGAGAGACAGAAAAAGTAGAAGCCACAGGAGAATATTTGAAGGTCTCATCCCATGCCTTTTCTCTTTATCCAATTTGTAAGGCCAAACACAAAGAGCACTGGGGAAGCCTAATGCACTCAGAAGAGCCCCAACCACATAAAGGATGTATAGCAAAAAGAATAGAGAGGAGAGACACCAAATGCCTTCCTGTAGATAATGATGTGCCGCTGCTGAATATTTCAGCATGAGGGTTGTTAAATGTCTTTTCATGGGAGCCGTATTGTGTGCTGAAGCTAGAAACAGGCTGTGAACAGCTTCTAAAAAAATGGCCATATTAGCCTCAACACCGAATACGGTGTAACATCTCTCATGCAGAACTAATAAATTAATCAAAATAAGGTATATCAGGGTGTTTCAGGTTTTTGTTCTATAACACAAATTTTAGACAATATACGTATATGACACACACAAATAATCCAACACATGCCAAAACATATTGTGTATACATTTAAGCCAATGTTTAATCATACTGTAAAAGCACAACTAACCAGAAATTTATAATTCTGAACAAACCACAGCATTAAACAGTGTTTAACAATCAGCCACACCACTAACACCACCGTCAGATGAACTGAATAACATTATATTTAAACTATATTATATACCAGTAAACTGGTGATAGAATCAAGGCCCGATTCCAGAGAAAAGCCAATCTAGCACAAATTGCTGAAAAAAAGTCAATGCTGGTCATGATAAAAAGGTATCAGTGCGTCACAGGTTGCTGTGTACCACCCCACAACCCAGAGCATGCGAAGGATTAGCTGCTAACGCCCTGGGCCCATATTCATAAAGCTTCTTAGAATTCTCTCAGAGAGCTTAGCTTAAAAAGTCCTAGCTGGGAGTCCTAGACTAAAAGTGATTTAGAACACTTGGAGCAAGGAAAGTACAAAAACCTGTGTTTTAGTGAGGAGGTGTGGTTGACCCCGTCAAAAATCTGTAAAGGCTCTTTGTGAAATTAGAATATATGATAATAGAATAGCTAGTGAAATCATAATATTTGTATATAAAGAAATTGTATAATCTATATCTAGCCTGTATAATGCAGGCTACTTTATGCAAAGTTTCTGTTATAGGCTGAATATCTTAAAGTAAATTAAAACAGCCAAATGTTGAAAATCTGTCAACTTTTGAAGCAACCAATTTCCACACAGTAGTTACTATATTTAAGTTCTTACATTTATTCACCATACTGATTTAATTACTTGTAATCCATTTCAGATTGATGGGAGCAAAATGGCACAGATTTGACCAATTTACATGAGTGCAGGACAGTCTGTTTAAGTTGCACTTTTAGATGGTATGTAGCCAACAATCCAAGAGAGATGGAAGGAAGTTAAACGACAAAAAAAAAAAGAATTGGACAGAAGAGCAGTGTTTACTTTTACATTCAGTATTTGGACCTTTTTACCTGTTTATAGATATACAGTAAGATGTTTTGATCAAAATCATTTTTATCTTAACTGAGATTTTGTCCTAAATTTAAGGGGAAATTCTAAGAAAATTTCATAATTCTAAGAATTTTCTAAGAATTTCATCATTAGAAGCAACTTTTAGGCTTAAGAAGCTTTGTGAATACGGGCCCTTGTGCCAAACACCACAGCACATCTCTAGACGTATTGGTGGCACCACTATATCCCGAACAATATTGTTTAAATGACTGTGCTGTCTAACTTATTAACAAATTGTTCGTTTAAAATGATTTCTTTTAAGTTCACAAGACCATGAAAGACCATGAAAGCTGTATGGTTCACTTGTATGGAATAAAATCACTGTCAAAAATAATCATGCATAAAAAAAAGATTTGTGTGTGATTCTGTGTTTTGACCAAGTTGGATTCCAAAATCTACAACCACGACAGCTTACAGATACGATGTGTTGTGTGTTTGTTACAGTACAACTTTGAAATATACGACTCTGACCGTTTACAAACACAAAACTTGTTTTTATAACTTCTCTGTTACACGGACGAATTGCAAAATTACGCCCATGAATGTAGTGTGTTAAACCCCTGCCAAAAATACGTCATCAAGGCAACATGCACAGGCATTACTATCCAAAGGAAGAGGAATCGATTCGGCCACCGTTTTAAACCACTGGCGCCAAAATGGCAGATCAGCAGGCGAGCGCTCTCACATTGTCTCAGTTAAGTTTTTTTTTTTCACAGATTCTTACATGTTTAAGACAAGTAAAATTACAGAGATGTTTTAACTATAGCAAGGAAGATTTTAGGAGTTTAAAACGGTGATGGGGCACATGCGCCGAATCGATTTCTCTTCCCTCGGATAGTAATGCCTGTGCATGTTGCCTTGATGACGTATTTTTGACAGGGGTTTAACACACTACATTCATGGGTGTAATTTCGCAATTTGTCAGTGTAACAGAGGAGTTGTAAAAACTAGTTTTGTGTCTGTAAATGCTCAGAGTCGTGTATTTCAGAGTTGTACTGTAACAAACACACAAAATATCGTATCTGTAAGTTGTCATGGCCGTAGATTTTGGAATCCAACTCGGACAAAACACGGAATTACACACAAATCTGTTTTTTTTTACGCACAATTATTTTTGACAGTGATTTTATTCCATAATTTGGGTTTGAGAATTCAAATGCACGTCTACCTATTGAACAATTTAACCTGATTAAAAAAAGCACATTTTAAAACAAAAAGTATGCATTATACATTCAAACCCTATAAGAATCAAACTGAGTTTGAACAAACTGATCTCGCACACAGGTCGAAAACACAAATGTTGTGATTAACTCAAAGAGCATCATGGATGCCAGTCATGTCTGTCTAAAGGAACTGAATTTGCTATAATAACATCTATCAACATTCGGTCTGACTGAACAGAAAACATAAACAGCAATAACTGGAATAACCAGTCATCCATCCCACACTATTATTTGGTACAACATCATTTTTGTCACTGAATTCACATCTAGGAACAGCTCAATAACAATCTTTAAATCTCAAGTGCCTTCTTGTCACATCCTCCCCTGCTTTTCTATCTTGGTAAAAGTGTTTTCTGCATAGTATAAGAAAATATATGACAGTCATCCATAAGAACAGGAACACCTTAACCAAGCTTTCTAGATAGTAGTGACATACAGTAGCTGCATTGGTTTTGCCACACCAGGGAATTTTCTATAGAACTACAGAGATTTGTTTTATATTGCAATACAGCTTTTATATTGTATTGTCCTCTGGTCTCAGTCTTACAAGGACATATTTATTATTATTTATCTTAAATTCTTTATACATCTGGGCCCATATTCACAAAGTTTCTTAGAAATCTTTCAGAGAGCTCATATCTTACCTTAAATAGTCCTAGCTGGGAGTCCTAGACTAAAAATGATTTAGGAAACTTCTCAGAGCAACTCTGAGTAAGGAAAGTACAAAAACATTTTTTCTTAGTGAGAAGGTGTGGTTGAACCGATTGCTAGGGATGATGCAGCAATTCAAGAACTGTGACGTTGATAAAAAAAAAAAATAACCTCTGACCTCTACCAAATTGGACAGAAGAGCAGTGTTTTCTTTTAGCTTTACGTTTAGTATTTGGAGAATATTTCTACTTTCCACTATTTTGTCCCCTGCTATAGAAACTCTTAAGCCTCTTAAAAGTCCTCCTCTCTGCTCTTAGCAATTTTTACCATAGGAGCTGTTTTTAGGGGTAAGATGTTTCTTGAATCATTTTTATCTTTACTAAGATTTAGTCCTAAATTTAAGGGGAAATTCTAAGAAAATGTCAGAATTCTAAGAATTTTCTTAGAATTTCATCACTAGGAGCAACTTTTAGGCTTAAGAAGCTTTGTGAATACAGGCCCTGATTTATAGGCAAACTTTCATTGTGTATAAATAAGTTAAAATGTTTGCCAGAGCGGACACATTTTGGTGAATTGGGACTTTTCTGGATTTATTTTATGGAAATTTCCTTTAGAACCTGGCATTAAAACGCTACTAGGATAATACTTGAGTGTAAAAGCGGGCTTACAGCTGTGTAAATTATTAATAACTTCCTTCATACTGCAGAACTCAGTGGCAGACAAGCCATTGTTTCTTTCATGAGCATGATTCTCAGCGATATTTAACATCTCTTGTGGCGTGAAGCCACCTGTTTGCACCTTATTCATGTTTTCCGCTGGTCGGATAAAAGCACTTCTCACTTTACACCTGCATCTGACCTTTAAAAAAACTCAGACATAAAAACCCTAGCTCATCCTGACGCCTTCATCAAGGTTAAAGAATTGCAAAGAGACCGTAGAAAGCTTGAAGCGATCATGTGGATAAGAAAGATACCGAGGCAGAGAGAATGAGAGAGAGAGAGAGAGAGAGAGAGAGAGAGAGAGAGAGAGAGAGAGTGACTGAAAGGATAAAATAAAAGACAGTGGGAAACAAAGAAATAGGGATAAAGAGAGACTGACTGGAAAAGTGAAATAGCGTGTGAGAGAGAAAGTATAACCCTATATTCACAATAACAAGCAACAAAGTGGCAGCCAGCTATATATTCTCTATAGGTGCACAGCATGCAACCAGGATTTCAGCACCACTGGCAATCAATAAAAAATGGCAGTAAAAGACTTTTGAACTGATACAAATAAGTATAAGGCAATTATTATTTGAGGCACATACTATAAATGGAGAAAAAAAAGGTTATCTGAAATTTCATCAAGGCCTGATAGAAATTGCCACATAGTTTTATTATTATTATTTTTATTTATATATTTTTATTTTATATTTTATTTTTCCTACTGTTTGCACAAGCTCACATACACCCATGATTGGCTAGCATCCTCATGATTAATGTGAGGGTGTTAGAATGCCACCCTTCCCTCCTCCTGAGACAGCTTGGCCAATCAGCACTCTCTAAACTCCCCAGCAGCAATCAATGGATTCATCAAAATGAACACTTGCAATCTCTGGATGATACTGTAGTGGTGAGTTTGTCGTTGCTGTGCCATTCTGGAATGACCTGAAATGATCCCTTTTTAAATGCCTATAGTGACATTACAAAGAAGAATAAATAGTAATATACTGTAAATCCGAATAAGATGTCAAAACAAACAACAACAAAAAATTGAGGTAATCAGTTACATAAATTTTTTTAAGTAACGATGTTTCCAATTTTAAGTAAACAGAACTATCAGTTTTTGAGTTTGTTGTACTCATTCATATTAATCATTCAAATTAAATAAATTGTTGTTGGTCTTTCGGCTGCTCCCAGCAATGGGTCACCACAGCAAACAATCCAGTCCGCACACAAGCTTGGCACAGGTTTTACGCCATTTTATCTGGACTTAAAATATAACTTTTTTCAGCTAACTTGAAACTCCTAAATACAGAAATACAGAAAAGTTCTAAATACAATCAAGGTCTATTAATTTTAACTAATTGTAATTATTTAAGTTAACAGTACTCAATATTTTTAGTTACTTTGAGCATTAGGGTTTTCAGTGTAGGTGAGGTTGCTAGTGAGTGCCTCTGGCAATTGTACAGCCTGCAGAGTTAGTCCTTTTTGTTTTTTTACACGGTGCAGAAATATGACCAAAAGTATATGTCTTATTGAATGTCACAATCCAAAACCATTGGCAATAACACACCATTGATCCATTCACCAAGAAGCTGTCGAGTCAGGATTTTGATTACACCACCCTAAGTGGAGGAAGAACGAGTGGCATTAAGGCCATTACCTGAAAACATTATATAGTACACAGTGCTTCTCAAGGGGAGTAGGGTCAATAAGGAATGAGGCACCCCACAGGTAAGGTGATTGGGTGGGGAGAGGGTCCTGTATGTGAAAGACTAAAGAGCAAAAAAATAACAGACATAAAAAAAATAATCAAAAGCATACATTAAATTCGAAAAATAAACTGGTGGAATTCTTTCCACATCAAACACCAATATCAAAGCAAACACATGCATACATGAGCAGGAGGAGAGTGAAATAATAAGCAATAAGCAAGTGGGGACGACGACACAATAACCTATTGACTAATAAGGAAATAAGCCAAATAAATGAACCAAATATAAATGGCAATTTAGAAAACATGGCAAACTTAATTTAAATCGTTAAATTAAAAACCAATTATAAGAAGAAAAACTAAAGAAAATACAGTACAGATCAAAAGTTTGGACACACCTTCTCATTCAAAGAGTTTACTTTATTGTGTTCTTTAGCCCAAACAAGTCTCTTCTGCTTGTTGCCTGTCCTTAGCATGGTTTCCTAGCAGATATTCTACCATGAAGGCCTGATTCACACAGTCTCCTCTTAACAGTTGTTCTAGAGACGTGTCTGCTGCTAGAACTCTGTGTGGCATTGACCTGCTCTCTGATCTGAGCTGCTGTTAACCTGCGATTTCTGAGGCTGGTGACTCGGATGAACTTATCCTTCGCAGCAGAGGTGACTCTTGGTCTTCCTTTCCTGGGGTGGTCCGCATGTGAGCCAGTTTCTTTGTAGCGCTTGATGGTTTTTGTGACTGCACTTGGGGACACTTTCAAAGTTTTCCCAATTTCCCAAAGTAATGATGGCCACTCGTTTTTCTTCACTTAGCTGCTTTTTTCTTGCCATAATACAAATTCAACCTCTTTGAATGAGAAACTTTTGATCTGTACTGTATGTAACTTTCTCTCTAAACAACAACAAAACAGAAATATAAAACCAACTTGCACTAGAAGAAATGCATTGAGAACTGGGAGCAGGGCCAGTTCCAAAGCACGCCAGCTGCTTCTAGCATCTGCAGCCATCAAGGTGAGCTATAAAGTAGTGCTAGGAAGCCTGTCCCTATGTTGCTTGTTGAACACCAATGAACAGGATTCTGCCCATTTTAAAAACATGTAATGCAGACCACATAGATGATTCCAAAATCCAACTTGTAGAAGACGGACAAATACAACATACGTCCACTAAATCCAACATTTAGAAGCCAAGTAAAATGTTGACAAAATCCATTGACCCTGATTATAATTAAAACTATATTAATCAATGACATTTCTACTAAATGTCTACTAATGTTCTACTAAATAACCTGTTGCTGAAAACCTGCACATGAATATACAGTACATGAATTTTCTAGTTCACCCAGAGCATGTGGCAAACAACAATAAATAGGCACCAATGAATGGGAGTTAACTAGATGGATTTTCCATGGAGCGAACCATGACATTTGCACTTTGAGGATTTAATGCACCATCAGCCAATTTCCACCTGTAAGGAAATGAGTTTCAACAGCCATATTGTCACACTGCTATAACAACCTGGAGTCTTCAAGGAAGACTTCCCACAAAAATTCTAAATGAGGCTGTTGGGATTTGCGTCCATTCATGGTGAAAAATATTTAGTAGGGTTCAGGTAGGGCTCCTCTATACCTACCTTGAGAAAAGCCACAACACAAAGTATGGGATATTTTTGACCTGTTTAGTTTCCGTAAAGGGAATGTGGGGAAGGCGCACATACGGGTCATGGTTATGGTGAGGTGTCGACATACAGTACACTCTCACTCACTCACTCACTCATCATCATCTATACCGCTTTATCCTGCATTCAGGGTCGCAGGGACCTGGAGCCTATCCCAGGAGGCTTAGGGCACAAGGCAGGGTACACACACACTGACAGGGTGCCAATCCATCGCAGGGCACATACACACACTCACACATTCATTCACACATTACGATTTGGGAACGCCAATTAGCCTAATCTGCAGGTCTTTGGACTGTGCGAGGAAACCGGAATACCTGGAGGAAACCCACCAAGCACAGGGACATGCAAACATGTGACATGCAAACTGCATTCACACAGAGATGGGAATCAAACCTGGCCGGGAATCAAACCCGGACCCTGGAGGTGCAAAGCGACAGTGCTAACAGCTACCCCACAGTGCCGCCCTGCATACATGCTCATAAAAATATGACACACTAGCTAGACTTCTAAAAAAGGCTTGCCCAAGACTTATTTGTTTAATGATGAAGCATTCTCATTTTGTTTTTCTTGTTTGTTGATTTGATCTCTGCTTACAGTTTCTGGATACTTTAATTTAGCTTCACTATCCACTAGCTATTTGACTTGTAAAATGCTTTTTAGATTTGCTTGTTTTTCTTTCTTTCTTTTTTAAATTATGGTTGTTCCATATCATAGATACACAGGTTAAAAAGGACTAGTCTAAGGAGCAATGCTTCTGGTGGCCTTTGGTCTAGAGGGAGGTTGTCTAAGAATTTTAAAGCTATTTTTTGTCCTTAAAAAAGCTACAGCAAGTTCGTACTGAAAAGGTCAAAGCCATCAAATTGTATTTGAGATATAAAACATAAGTGTATAAGATTACAGTATGCAGCAGAAGCTACATATTACGTACAGAACTTTTTTATCAGTATAAGTTTCCATACATCACTTAAAACACAGAAATCGATCAGAATGATGACAAATGTCATCTGGTAATATTACTTTACAGCCGATCTGAATGATATGCAAAGCAAAATGCAGAAACATGGTTCAGAGGAGGTCAGTACAAAAGAGTGGAGAGAAGAAATTGAGCAAAAGAGAGACCACCTAAGTACAAGAGTGATGGAGACACAGTGTAAGAGAGAAAAAAGTACTGGTATATTAAGAGCACTAGAGTGTGGAGAGGTGATAGAGTGCTGAAAGCAGGAAGCCATGTTAATCCGCTTCCTGTAGGAAGATGGGGATGGAGAATGAATGGAGCTGTGCAACACGGCCACGGGGAGCCGAAGAGGAACTACCTGCTGTAATCCCCAGCTTTACATGCTGTAATTCTACAGGGGGCACCTGGAACACACATACTTTCCTGAATGCATATGGACCACCAACGCTGTCTGCTTATATCAACACATTAAAATATTTATGTTTAGGGCTGGACAAATCATATACAGTATTCATTAGTGTGCTTACCCAGTACCACATTTTAGTTGCCCAGAACCCTGACTGACTGCTAGAAAAATATAACCTGTAACAAGCTAGGTTTCTGCTTCAATTGAATTAATACAGACTAAGGTAAATAAACATGGATGCACTGTCTGGCCAAAAGAAAATACACATAAAATTTTTTTATAAAATTGCAAATGTCAGGGCAGAGCACCTTTTTAATTTTCCCAGATGTTGAGTCTACTTATCCATTAGGTAACACTAGATTAAAAAAATAATAATAATAAAAAAAAACCCTCACTGCATGAAATCCTATCCATCCTGGCAGGATTTGATTGTCCACAGTTACAAGAAGTCTGCTACCAAATATCAAGATTGTAGTATATAAGTGTGTTAGATCACGATATATCCTTGTTTTAAAAGCTTTATACCTACAAGTGTTGGGGAAAACATGGCAGCAAAGTAATAATCTGAGTTTTAATAGGAGAACACAATGTGTTCACATCACATCATTCTGTCAAGTGATTAGCAAATGTTTTTTTTATTAATGTTTGGAAAATGTATATATAAATAATGGAACCATTGGATTGTGAGTAACTTGGTCTGTAAGCGTTTTGCAAGACAAGCAAAATTTAAAAAATAAATTTCAACTTAATAAACGGGCGAGGTGTTAATATACAAGTATTATGTATGCGCTTTGTTTGCCGATCGTCACATGATCAGTATCAGTGCTTGTGCATCACTTGTATATTCAACATCCGTGCTACTGTTTATTATGACATTGTGACCACCTGTGTGTGCGCACGCATAAAGCAAAAGCAAGTGTCATTAGAGAGGTTCCTTGTTAAAGATCCACTTTCCAGAGTCTCTCTCTGTTAGAAAGTAGTGAATCCGACAGTGTGTGTGTGTTCGTGTATAAGTCATCCTACACAGTAGCCCCCTCCCTCCTCCTCTCCTCTCACCTTCACAAACACAGCTCTGTCAGGATTCTTTTCAAAGGTAAAGTGCAGCGTAATTTGTTTTATTTTTACTTTGCATTTTGTATTTATTATTTTTATATGAATATTTTTGGGTTGTGGAACAAATCATCATAGTTTCCATTTGTTCTTATTGGGAAATTTGCTTTGATATACGAGTACTTTGTAAACAGCGTTCCAACTTATTATGCAAATTGGATGTGTCATAAACATTAAATGTTTAGTTTTTAAATTAAACTCATGGATGGTATTGGAGCTCAGGGCTCTTTGGATCACTGAAATGAATCTCAGACACCTGTGATAATTAGTTTGCCAGATGAGCTCAATTAAAGGAAAAGTACCGAAGAAGGTTGTTTCACATTATTAAGCAGGCGACAGGTTTTAAGCAATATGGGAAAGAAAAAGGATCTCTCTACTGGTGAAAAGCGTCAAATAGTGAAATGCCTTGAACAAGTTATGAAAACATTAGATAGTTCACGAAAACTCAAGCGTGATCATCGTACTGTGAAGACATTTGTGGCTGATTCAGAGCACAGACGGGTTTGTGCAGATACTGTAAAGGCAGAATGAGGAAGGTTTCTGCCAGACAAATTCATCGGATTAAGAGAGCAGCTGCTACAATGCCATTACAAAGCAGCAAACAGGTATTTGATGCTGCTGGTGCTTCTGGAGTCCCGTAAACCTCAAGGTGTAGGATCCTTCAGAGGCTTGCAGTTGTGCATAAACCTTCTATTTGGCCACCCTTTACCAATGCTCAAAAGCAGAAATGGTTGCAGTGGTGCCAGACATACAGAAAGACTAATTTTCAAAAAGTCTTGTTTACTGATGAGTGTCATGTAACCCAGGATGGTCCAGATGGATGGAGTAGTGGATGGTTGGTGGATGGGCTACTACCGTCCCAACAAGTCTGCGACGTCAAGTCATGATTTGGACTGGAATCATGGGGAGAGAGCTGGTAGGCCTGTTTAGGTGTGAAAATGACCTCAGCAAAGTATATAGAGACTGACCAATTTCTTCCATGATACAAAAAGAACTGTGCCTTCCGTAGCAAAATCATCTTCATGCATGACAATGCACCATCTCATGCTGCAAAGAATACCTCTGTGTCATTGGCTGCTATGGGCATAAAAGATGAGAAACTCATGGTGTGGCCACGATCCTCCTCTAACCTCAATCCCATTGAGAACCTCTGGAGCACCCTCAAGCAAAAGATCTCTGAGGGTGGGAGGCAGATCGCATCAAAACAGCAGCTCTGGGAGGCTATTCTGACACCCTGCAAAGAAATTCAAGCAGAAACTGTCCAAAACTCACAAGTTCAATGGATACAAGAATTGGGTAGGTGATATCAAAGAAGGGGTCCTATGTTGAGATGTAACATGCCCTGTTAGGATGTTTTTGATTGAAATAGCTTTTGATTTCAGTAAATATGACCTGCAAATAATGCAGTAAATAATGCTGCAAATTCAACAAAAGCCCATTTTCAGTTCTTTACAACCTATAAAAGGTTTTAACTCTGTTGTGCATAATAATTTGGAACAGTACATTTCAGTTTGTTATTTTTGAAATAATCATTAGGAGGTTTGTTCAATATTCCAATTATACTCTAATGGTTGATGACTTGAAAATTATACTGACTGTCATTTAATAATTATAAAAATCAGATGTTTGACCTAAAGAGAGCTAAAGATGTTTATCACTGCAGGTCACCAACACAGGCAAGCAGCATTTGTCAATAAATAATTGGAACATGGTGTATATATGTACAAGCACGCTACCGGAACAAATTATGCTCACAGTTCAACACAATTGCTGATTTTGACAAAAATTTTTACAAAACTGAGGGAGGGGAATTTATAATGTTATGTAAAATAATATAACAAATCACACTTATATCACAAAAAGTTTTTTTTTACTTAATATTTCGGATTCTTTATCAGTTTGTAATCATTTTTGCTTCTTTTGCAAAACCTATAATACTTTACTTTACAATACTTGTTTTTAAATTATTTCTCATTTTTCAGTGACACCAAATGAAGCTTTAGTACCTATTGATAAAATAATGAAATATACCTTTGATATATCAACAGGATTTCAAGAAAACTGTGCTACTGTTCTAACAATGTTAGAGGCACTAGATTTACGATTTAAAAAAATGGTGAGCTATTTGAGACACCAGGGCAGACAACTGGCAATAATCACTCTGTACTCATAAAAGGGAAAGGACCAGATGTACACTGTGTGTGTTTACACTGTCACCTCATGCCACGTACTGTTTAACTCCACTCCTCTCTCTCTCTCTTGCTCTCACACGGATCCAGGGAACAACAGTGAAAATAAATAATACAGAGGCTCGGTGTACTGCATCTCAAAATAAAGTAGGAATCCCATCTGGACACAGGGTTGAAGATTCATAACACCAGAGAGAATTCCTGCCCATGGGTAAAATAAAATTTATGGCTTGAGGAGTGAAATCCTTTAAAAGATGTTTGACCTAAAGGGAGCTAAAGATGTTTATCACTGCAGGTCACCAACACAGGCAAGCAGCATTCGTCAATAAATAAAATATACAAAGTCATCCACTTCAGGAAAAGAAAAAGAAAAGAAAAACAGTATGATGTATATGATGTTAATATAATGTTCATAATATTATGAAAAATCATGCCAAGTATTTTTGTATGCTGAAGCATTAAGAGTCCACAGTGTGTATACACACACAGTATATACAGTATATACATATACTGTATACTGTATATAATATATGGGGCTCATAAAATATATAAATAAGAAACTGAGACATTTTTAAGAAACTGAGGACTTGAGTCAAAGAAGTGAGATATAAATATAGACATTGCACATTGCCACTTAGTGCATGTATCAGTTTAGGATTGTTTAGGAAACAAAACATGGTATTAACATGCTAATAAAACATAAGGGAGGAGTTAAAGCACAAGACTAAATATCTCACATATATAAATATTTACATAAAAAAATGAGGATGGAAAGTGACTGAGACACACCTCAGCTTCGCTCTTGCACTCACATTACTACTTCTTAGTTACTACTTCTAAGATCTGTATACCAATGTGCACAATGTTGTGTTAACTCCTCACTACATGCATGTAACCCAACAAAACAAAAAATTATATTTGAATAAATTTGGTGGCAACCTGTCTGTTCTATCTAATGCCTATTCAATCATATCCAACTATTAGCAATATTTTAATAACATCTGTCACAGGTCCTGTGAAAAATGTCTTTCTGACAAACTGGTAAATTGAGAAGAGACTGCAGCCAAGCATGAGAAGCCCAGGACATTTAACACATCAGCAATCTACTGGGAGTTGTCCAGGTGAATTGTGCGTAGAGGGAAAGCCTCCGAAGCAGGACAAATCAATGAGTCTCTCTCTCTCCCTCTGTCCCTGTGGGCAAAAGCAGCTCTTCTAAAAGAACACCTGAATCTAACTAATGGAATGGAAAATTGGGGGAAATAGAGAAATGCACCCACAGGGACATCCTTTTCACCAGGCAGTTTCCACATAGTTAATATGAAAATCTCAACCTTCACTCAGTTAGAACGCAAGCCATTACAATTCAGGACTTACTCAGCAAAGTGTCCAGCTGATAAAATGCTATTATTGAAAAAAATAAAAATAAATAAAAACTGTGTGTCCAACTAACCATAGGTCAACTTAATGTCAATTGCTTCATCAAGCCTAGGCAAAACAAAATCATATGTAACCTCAAGCTAGAAACATACATGTCAGTAATAACCAAGAGGAATAAGGGCTAAGTAAGGAAATCAGCCTCTAAGCCGTTTACATTGAGCTAACATTGAGATGAAATGCATGTTTTGCAATAACTTTCTTGATGAGCACACATCTCATCATTCGACATCTTTTTTGAGATGTCAGCACCTCCTCAACTTCAAAGGCAAATGTTACACATCAGGTAAAGAAAAGCATGAATGCATGCAAGAATTTATATATATATATATATATATATATATATATATATATATATATATATATATATATATATTTTTTTTTTTTTTTTTTTTTTTTTTTTTAACTGAACACATAATCCTTAGCAATACGTATGTGACATAAAGGCTGTCTTTGTTAATGTAACATATAATAGCTGGTAACCTCAGTTCACAGTAGGGTTGTGCAATATATTTCATGTAAATCATTGTCACAGTATTTCCCTTTTCAGTAGTTACATTGTTATACATGTCTAAATATGCCTTCTAACAAACCACTTTTTTTTTTGTTACCCCAGCCTTGCTTCTTACGTGACTTGCAACTCTGCCACCGCATTTTTTGATCTGCTGCTTATGCAACATTATGGGGCAGCCTTCTGGCCTTAAAGGGCAGTGAACACAACTTATTTGAACATTACAGACACCCAAGTGTCATTCTGACTGACAGGGGCAAAAATAATGCCATGCTTTCCACTGAGAGATCAGAGCCAATTTTCCTGTGCGGCAGTGGTTTCATACAGTTGCAAACTTGTAGTTTCTCAGTGTGGAACACTATTTATGGTGCTCTGTTGAAACTTAGAAGATAGAGTAAGTTTATATATATAGTACAGACCAAAAGTTTGGACACACCTTCTCATTCAAAGAATTTACTTTATTGTGTTCTTTATTGTGTTCTTTATTGTGTTCTTTATTGTGTTCTTTATTGTGTTCTTTATTGTGTTCTTTAGCCCAAACAAGTCTCTTCTGCTTGTTGCCTGTCCTTAGCAGTGGTTTCCTAGCAGATATTCTATCATGAAGGCCTGATTCACACAGTCTCCTCTTAACAGTTGTTCTAGAGACGTGTCTCTGCTAGAACTCTGTGTGGCATTGACCTGCTCTCTGATCTGAGCTGCTGTTAACCTGCGATTTCTGAGGCTGGTGACTCGGATGAACTTATCCTCCGCAGCAGAGGTGACTCTTGGTCTTCCTTTCCTGGGGCGGTCCGCATGTGAGCCAGTTTCTTTGTAGCGATTGATGGTTTTTGTGACTGCACTTGGGGACACTTTTAAAGTTTTCCCAATTTTTCAGGCTGACTGACCTTCATTTCTTAAAGTAATGATGGCCACTCGTTTTTTTTCTTCACTTAGCTGCTTTTTTCTTGCCATAATACAAATTCAGCCTTTTTGAATGAGAAGGTATGTCCAAACTTTTGGTCTGTACTATATATACTGACCTAAAGGATTATTAGGAACACCTGTTCAATTTCTCATTAATGCAATTATCTAATCACCCAATCACATGGCAGTTACTTCAATGCATTTAGGGGTGTGGTCCTGGTCAAGACAATCTCCTGAACTCCAAACTGAATGTCAGAATGGGAAAGAAAGGTGATTTAAGCAATTCTGAGCGTGGCATGGTTGTTTCATTACTCACTAACACAAACTGTTATGTCTCACTTTCACTCATCGTCTATACCGACTTTATCCTGTATTCAGGGTTGCGGGAGGCCTGGAGCCTGTCCCAGGAGACTTAGGGCATAAGGCGGGGTACACCCTGGACAGGGTGCCAATCCATCACAGGGCACACAGTGCAATTAGCCTAATCTACATGTCTTTAGACTGAAGGAGGAAACCGGGGAGCCCGGAGGAAACCCACACATCACGAGGAGAACATGCAAACTCAGTGTACACAGAGATGGGAATCAAGCCTGGCTGAGAATCGAACCCGGACCCTGGAGGTGCAAGGCGACAGTGTTAACCACTAGCAAATAATTCACTCCTTCCACACAGGATGAAAATATGTGAACTGTTTAGAGTTTATACCTAGAAAGGATTATAATGAAACGATGGCGTTTATTGCCTCAAATGCCTCCAATATCTCAAACCTCAACTTGACAGTAAAAGTGTGGGTTAAGAGGCTGCAAACACGCAATTTTCAAGGCTAATTTACACTTACTGTATTTTTGAGCTAATTGCTTGGAGTTTTTAACGTGTGAGATTTTTGATAATATGTCGGCATAAAAATGTGTTTCTGTCGCACCACTTAAAACCTTGTGCAGTATCGTACAAGTCTGTACAGAATTTCTTATATTTGAGGCTGATCACAAGTTATGGCCGATCAAACTAGCAATTCTGGTCATCTATACTGGCCGATGGACCTGTGCATCTCTATTATAAATGTAATAATAATAATAAATAGATTTGAAGTCAATATGGAGATACATGAATCATCACACAAAAGAATTGCGATTCATAACTGAATAAATCTTTCTCCTGTCTACATTACTGTGTGGTGGATTGGCTGCCTTAATTTGGCCCTAGATGTACATCAGTGTGTGAATGGTGTCTTGAGTCTGATTCAAGATTTTAGTATTCTTGGGATAGCTACACGATGGAATCCGAACCCAGTGCGACACCGCCTAGGATAACAGTTACTAAATATCCATGAAAGAAAAAATGAATAATGTAAGCCAAGTATGACACATTACTGGTCCACCAGTTCGTGTCAATAAATATTGCACAATAACATCACAGTATTCATGCTCCAGTTCTATCTCTGCCAATTGGTATTCTGCATAGTTCTGAAGCTAGAAGTGGTGAGAAGAATGAAGAAGTGCTTTACACGTATCTGATCCCTTCAAAAGCAATTACCTTCCCTCATTAAGAAATCTTGCTTAATGTAATTACTTTGTAGTTAAAATATTCATTTCATTCTCTGGATGTGTGGTATGGTTCTGGTTTTGTTCGAGAACAATTATCTTTAATGAGATCAGACAATTTAATCTGTGCACAGTAGCATCCAATGCTCTAGTGTATCAGGAGGTTCTGAGTTCAAAAGTAGGATGAGACTCTTCGGCCAATGAGAAGGCACGAATCATTAACATGGCCCTCCTCCATGGACAACTGCTCTAACCCTTGACTCCACTCCATGTACCACTTTTTTTTTTATTTTTTATTCCTTTTGCCTGTCTGTCAGTTTTCAATATGAGGCTCATGCATGGAGCTCTGAATTATACAATGTGGCTCCATTTTATTTAATTAAAAGCACAATCTAGTGTAACACAAACTATTTTATTCAACTGTAATAATGCACAATAAACAATTAACTGCTTTATGCTCTGTAGGTGCTGTGAAACCAAGAGCCAAACATTGGAAACGGCAGGGTAACAATTACAATGCAGAGTAATCATAATGTATTGAAGATTCTTAAACAGTCTGAGCAGCATTCACCTTTATCTTATTTTACGCCATCAGGATTAAATTATACTTGGAGTTCAAGCTCTAGCAGCCATTTTATTTAAGCAGAAGAAACGCAGAAGGAGTATCATATCAAAGCTACCACTGCAGTAATGGGACGTCAGGCAGTAGTAATTTCACCAGGTTTTTGACCCATAGCCACAAAAGGACAGAGCAGAAAATGCTCATGACGCCATCCAATAAAATAGAAAATCAGTAACGCTGAAAAAAGTAGTGACAAAGTGGTCAAATCGGTTAGATCTTTATGGCAAGGCATACTTTTCAAAGACATTTTACTCTTAATCCACCGAAGTGCTGCCGGCTTCCAGTCTTCAATGTTGTCACCCTGATCTTAATGAGTGCTGCTAAATTTAGCCCATGAACACTCTTGGTTCGGCCTCCCAGGCAACTTTGACAGTGACATGCACTTTATATAGTGTAGTTCTGTCATGTTACTAGCTGTTAGTTCATCAATCAAACTAGATTGGGAAATGTACTCTGCATAACATTGTTGCCTTTAATGAGTGATCAAACACATTATATCCAATCGCCCTTGCAGTGAAAGAATAAAGAAAACAAAACAAGTACTAGCACAGGGGCAACTTTTATGAGCAATAAACTGCATGTCCCTGGGAGCAGAACTGTGCTGAATGATGGATCTGTAATCCCCAGGGAAAACAAAGACAGATGAGAGCTGACATTCACCCAAGCAACTACGCTGAAATATGACTGAAGCAATTAAAGCAAAAACAGCAGATATAACGCATTCATTATTTTACAAATCACTTAGGGGATGGGTTCTGCATTATGGTTGCCCGAACTGCCACCCGACTTCTCCATACCCAAGACAAATACACAACAAAACAGGCTTATCAAGATGAATCTAAATAAATACCTCACACCTGCAGTGTGGTCCTAATTATACTGCTGTGATGCTCATCAATTAAAAATATTTGCTTGTTAAAACTAACGAAGCACCTGCATCTTTCTTTTAAAAAGAGAGTTAATACAGTATGAAAGCAACTAAGCTGGAACTGATTGAGGCTCTTACCCTGCTGACTCCACGGCCACGGTCCTCTCCATAGTTCGTCCCCAGGATTTCAAAAAAGATGTTGGGGTTTGTTCCGTTATCATTAAATTCCAGCAAATTGGTGAGACCGCTCACTCCACTCTGAAAAAGTAAATACAATATTTTTTCATAAATATTTTATATTATTTACACTATATACATTCCCTTCTTAGGTAACACTTTACAATAAGGGTGAACATTACTTAAAACAAAATGAAGTATTACTAAAAAGACAGATGTTTGTTAAACAATAATTAAAGGGAACAACGATAAAAAAACAAATTTGTTCCATTTTAAAACATTAATAGGGCTGCATTATGTTAAGTTTGTGAAAACTCATATCCCCTTACTAGCCTGTCTTGACACTGTAAATGTTTCCTAACAAAATAATGTATTTATATTAAAAATGCACCATTGTGCCTACGGCTGCAAAACAGCCATGCTGATATTCTGTATAACAACACTCCCTCTCGTGTGATACTGCTTAATTATTTTACAGTTAAAAATAAACAATAATTAACACACAGTGTGATAAGAACTCACAGGACGGAGACTAAGCAACTGTGTGCTTAATGAAGCTAATCCAAAAAAAAATAATAATTAGATTAAAGATTGGTCTTTGGAGTAATATAAAAAGGTCAGGTGGTCTGATGAGTTCAGATTGACAATATTCCGGAGGAGAGTGCAAAAAGCCCTACAAACATCATGCATGACCCTAATGTACTAAAGAACTAGATCATCACATCAATTGAGTTTTTCTTCTCTGATGGCACAGACATGCAGAATTCTGTGACTCAAAATGTGGAAGAGTGGTTCTTGTGCAACTTATGACTCATCACTCAATACTCATGTTATCTCGCTCATCAGAATGACCTTCCTATATTCTTTGAATATGGTTAAAAGTGCTGGACAGGAAAGATGCAAAAGCACAAGTCATCAACTCCGACCAGTGCTACTGCAGTGCTCCTTCTCGGCTAAACTACATGCTAGATGGTTATTTTTAAACATCCTCAGCTAAGGCCTCACAGCAAATAAATCAGCCAACATTATCCTTATTCTATATAAACTGCACTGTTTATCTGTCTCCTTGCATATTCTGTACTTAAACTTCAAGGCTAGCCACAGTTCTGCACCATGGCACTCCGCATGGCATTCTTCATCACTGGTCTGGCATATGGTGTTATAACTACAGTATCGGGTTTCCCTTTATTTATGTTAAGCTCTGATACATTTCTTTTGTAACAGATTGTTGATCTGTTATTTTATTGTATTTAATCTGTTCTAATTTTCTCCCATCTTTATTTTCAATTTCATTCAAGTGTTTTGTAAAGTGTCCCTGAGTTTGAAAAATGTGGTAAATAAACCAAACTTATTAGTATTATTAATAATAATATAACCATAATATCATGATACAAGTATTAGAAAACCAAAATGCACTTCACAATGGGTAACTTGAATTGACATTATTCAATAATAATAATAATAATAATAATAATAATAATAATAATAATAAATACAGGCAGATTACGTTTTAGTTCCTTCATAGAAGCCAAATACTTTTTTATATTGCACTTTTTTTTTTTAAGTAGGAGCTTTTCAGTGTAAGTTTGGTTAATGTTTATAATGAACTGAACAATAAAGTTTGAAATAAATGTACAATACTTTTAGCTTTTCTACAGTATGGTTTTATCTTACAACTCATGTTTCTTTTGACTGTTTGTGATGTTATATTTTAATTTACTTAGAAACTACTGTAGTTGAACACATATGCTCGTTTAGGTAACGATGCATAAATGCAAAGTGCAGTGGCAGGTGGCAGGGACAGATTCACCAAACTTTTATATACAAAGTTTGCAGATGAATCTAAATCATGAGGCACAATTAGGAACAAGACACAAGCAGTGGTCAGGTGGTGGAAAAATATCATCTGAATGTAGAAGCCCTACAGCAAGCAATGGAGGATTAAACCCACAACAGCACTTGTAGATTAGCTGTGGAACTTTATTTTGTGTAATCACTGATTGAAATAAATGGCTCCCTGTATTAATATTTGTGAATATTTGTAAAGTAGAAAAATGTGCCTGTTATGAGTTACTTCCTTTGATGACTGTTCCACAATGTGATAAGTGCTGTTTCATGTTTTCTTTGTGCGTTTGTTGTTATTCCGGTCCCGGTTCCACTGCTGTCCTGTCACTAGTGATTGTGTCCTCTTATTCCGTGTTTGGATTTTGATTGCGCTGTTTATTCATGTCTTGTCTAGTCCTGTTGTGTGGTCTTGTAAAGTCTTATTGACTTTTACAGTTTTCTTAAACATGAGTAAGCAATAAATGTTAACCATAACTAAAAATTATAAACTTGACAAAAGAATGTTGTCAAGTATCTTCAGCTGTACAATATGAGACACAAATACTGTAGATGTAATAACAGAGTAATGATAATTAATTATTCCTATTACTTGTGACTTCTTAACAAAGGCGTGTATGATTTTTCATTTATAGAGTGCAAGGTTCAATTAGGGATTCATTCATTAATTAAATGTTTTAAAATGATTTATATAAATGATTATCAAGCTTTCTTCTACTTTGCTGGAATGGTCTGAAAAACGAATCTTTGCTACAAATGATCAATCACAGACTACTTATTTCTGTGTGATATATGGGAGATGGCATGCACCCTGGATACAGCGTAGTTTACTCATAAGACAGATTTCTTACAGTATGTGTCTCAGGCTGGGACGCAAACATTGTGATCCTTACAACCTTCTTTTCTTTTGATTGTTGACACAATCTTCAAAGGTTTGTTTTTCTGTCACTCTGATGAGAAGGAAAGGGAATGTACAGTACGGATGCACACCAGTAAAATTGTGACTGTCAAGACTCTGATAATTGTGGCCATATAAATGTATAATACACTTCAGACTAAGCTATGCATCTGCATTCGAAAACTAGGGAGCTGTTAGAGAAAGAAATGATGTAGATTGTCTTTGAAATTCTGGTTTGGGGAAACAATGCCCCGCAGTAACAATAGTTAAGGGGTTTCCTGCTCTTGTGAAAAACACTTAACATCATTTTATGGCCTAGAAAGGCATCCCATTTACAGTTCACAAACCACTTTAACTCATAATAATACATGCAAGATAACCACGCTGTCTGTTGAAGCTAGAACTGTGCAAGTCGGATATGAAAACAAAGTGAGTAATGACATTAAAAATGTCTATTTGTGGCAAACAAACCTTTTATATTTAGCAATAGTCTTTTTATTTTTTGGTCTTTTATTCACAAGATATCCATAACACACACAATCCAATTCAGCACCATGGCACTACTGTGCAGGAGATAAAGACTCCCAAGCATTGAACTACCCACCACTGAGTGTAAGCTAACAATTACAAATAGTGAGCCAATTGAGAAACTCAGTCTGAGGCAGACAGTGGGGAAAAAAGACATTACATAAAAGTATGTCAAAATTTACTTTCTGGTGGCTGAATATAGTCTGAGTTTAAATATAACTATACTTTTTAGCACAGCATTTACCAAAAGAATCAGCTATCAGCTCAGGGATTTAAATTTTTGGGATTGGTATAAGACAAGGGGAGTGTCAAACCGGGACTTTTGATTGCACAGAATACCAGAAGACAGTTATAAGAGTTTAAAACTACCTTTATTTCTCTATATAATCCCCTGCTGTGTTAATGCCCTCATTTTAGCATTTCACTAATGCTTGAATACCATCAAGGTAGAACTTTTTCTCAGAAATGCCAGAGCCATGATCAGACTGCCTCTTCATGTCTGAAATGCTGGCCTCCCAGGAACACCTTTAATGGCCCAAATATGTGGAAATGGCTTGGAGTGAGGACAGGCCTGTACCATCTATTTTGCGTCTATTTTGCAAGATGTCGACAAGGATTCTAGGATTAGGCTTTTCACTTCCTCCTGGATGTTCACAGGAAAGACTGCATTGGGCTCCAGGCCATCTCGTATTGTGCATGAAATCATCTGTTAATGTAAATCGTTTTACACCCTCACTCATAAGAAATTTCATCACAAGTCCTGGTTTGACTTGAACACCCCTTGTGGAGCAGACGGATAGGAGGAAAAGGAGTAACCAAGTGATAAAATGTTGCTGAAAAGAAAGAACACAACAATACACCTGTTTGTGTGTGTGTGTGTGTGTGTGTGTGTGTGTGTTATAACACACCTCCAAATGGTCTTAAATTATTGAATTCCACAAGATTGTAATTCGCAGACCTGTTTATTCTATATCTGCAATGGACTGGAGTGTATTTAAACTGTTTACTAAAGATGTGTAAATGGACAAAAGACCCGCAGGTCCAGGGTTCAGCTTCTTCCCCACCACCATAACCTTAAACTCTGCACTACACTGTTGCACCACTGACAACTTATTAGCTGTAATTATTCCACTAACCTTCCACAACTATTACAGATTTTTTGTGTATATCCTATACTATCTTAATATATCTGTGTATTTTCTGAGTAGAAACTGTATACTCACAGATAATCAAGTACATTTAACACTTGCTGATATAAATTTAAGGGTTCCATTATAACAGTGCAATATACAATTTCATATTCTACTATTTAACTGGGTGTCAAGTACGGATTAAAGTGCGGATTCATTGCCCATACCCATGTTACTGTATATATTATTTAATGTATACATATACAATTGACTTTTTTAACCTGTATCTTTGACTATATTTGCACTGATATACTGTATATGTAGATGCTGAACTCGTTGCTGTGGAATGACAATTAAGTAATATCTATTTATCTATCTGTATTGTATAAATTTTTATAAGAGCTTAGCACAGACAATAACAAATTAGATGGTCATATGTCAGGAATTCGACATAACATTTGAGTTTGTCTTGCAAACATCCAGTAAATAAGTATTAAACATCTGTGCATTTACACACGGACTTCTGTAAGGCCTAAGTACTGGATAGACACAATTTATATAACTGGCCTCAGCAGGGTAATATCTCTGGTGGCAGAAGTCCTGATAAGTCTGCATACAGATACGCTACAGCACCCTGGGGGCAAGGTCATTCTTCACAGAGCGCAAAGTGCGTCAGCCAACAGAAGCTCACACACTATCCAGGCCTGCTGTTTTCCAGGCATGATGGAATAAAAACCCCAGGTTGAAAGCATGTCTGCTGGTGAGGAAGTGAAAGACATTTTGGAGAATATCTAGCTGTCCATCAAAACTCTGCAGGTGACAGAATACACATTTATGCCTGAACAAACACAAGGGATATGCACAAACCCTCACACAAATGTTCTGAATTTACACGCCCACATAAATTTCCCACTCTCTGGCATTGTCATACCTTTTTGACAGTCTCCAGCATGGAGCGGCCACCCTGCCACGGCTTGGACCCTTTGCGGATGCAGGAGAGGCTTGCCATGCTGTGCCACTTGCGGTCCTCCAGCTTCCTGTGGAAGGTATTGGCCAGTAGCAGCACTGTGTCGTAGATGTAGCGGTTGGTGATCTAACCAGATGGGGTAGGAGAGGAACAGGGAAGGAACTTGTTATGGAAAGCCTAAGGCATTTAATTAATCATTACCTTACCCGAAAGAAAGAAAAAAATCACAAGATTTATGACTCTCACAGGAAATACTGTAAAGAGAGAAAGGGAATTGTTTGGTTCTGTGCTAGCAGTAGTAATTGTGCACCTTGTAACCAGTCAAGTATAATGATTCAGTACAACCACTGTGTTATCAGCCCAAAGAGTGCTGGTAGTACAAGGATCCTTAAGGACATTTAGATGGCCAAGGAGTGCTGATTGTCTAAGACAATTAATTGTAAAATATTAATTCCTATAGCACAGGACTGAAATTTAACTAATAGGTCGTTTCTATAGTAACAGCTTACTCAAGGACTGTATGGTAATTACTGTACTCCTTCTACCCTACAGTAAGGCTGATATATAATAGATTCAAATATGTTTATATAGTACTGTGCAAAAGTCTTAGGTGCCAAACTGTAGTACAAAATTTGTTATATACGTTTATTATGCCTGCATTATTATGTACAAGACCATTCCCTACAAAGATACCAGATACCAGATAACCAGCTGTTAGGTTTTACTGAGCGTGCTGGAGAATATGAGTTCTTTTGGTAACTTCGTCACAGTCGCTCCTTTCTATTTTCATGCAAAACCCAGGAGCCTACATTATTGATTTTTTTTTTCCATCTGAAAAGTGGTCTGTCATGTACAGTAATATGTCGCTTTCTTACAGGCATGCAAATATTTTTCTATAAAATAAAATTTAAAAAAATTGTATGGTGAAGTTTTCAGGAAGTCGTCTTGGTGTATTACAGAGCCTTCAAGTGGTAAGATTTTCTCAGTAACAGGACAAGCAACATTTCTAATCCATATTTGAACCATAAGTGGTTAAAAAGAACTGCTGTGGTATAAAAGGAATAAAACACTTCAGACTCGCTGTTACTGTATTAAGTTTAAGGTTGTAATGTCACCTCTGACTGCATTACACCAACCTGTCTCTGAAACTTTTACAGGTTGGACTGGAAATGAGGAGACAGGAGGCAGGTTTGGGACAATTTATAAAGTGCTCTTCACTATTTTCCTGTGCTTTTCAGTTTTTTTTTTCACTGTGCACATCACTCAGCTATGTGCCACTCTCTCTCTCTCTCTCTCTCTCTCTCTCTCTCTCCCCGTCTTTCCGTTTTATCCTTGCTGATGCTCACTGAAACACAGAACACATGTTTAAAAAAAAAAATCCTGCACAGGTGTAGGTCTTTATCACTCACTTTTCCTGACTCTATCCGCCATTCAGAAACTGGCACTTGACCAGGCACGTGCCGCCACTCCTTCACTAATTTTTTCCTATAATAGCCCTGCTGTGTTTTATTCTCTACATTTCAACATGTTTGTGCTTATGGACTTGGACTGGTTGTCTTGGCAACAATTCCAACATGTGCACATTTGGTATCTAATAGCTTTCAAATACACGCAACACACGAAATGATTAGAATTTTGAAATGATCTAAAAGGGTAAATCTGATTAGCAGCAGATTACACTCCCTTGCATTAGGTAGCAGTAGCAATGTGACTGGAGCCGGGCATTTGTTGCAGATTTTGATTTAGATCTCTTGCTTAATGCTGTTTGCACAATAGCTTCAGATCCCTGGCTGCCTTTCAGGGATCTAGCTGATGTGTCTTTGTCTTTTCCTGTGTTCCTTTTTCTTCTGAGTCTGACAGCAGGCATAATGTAAAGCAAATTTGAAGGGTTGAGGATGGGGGAGTGGAATTGATCATTAGATCATTACTACATCCTCCACGCCAGATATGCGCAATCTCACACACACGCACGCACGCACACACGCACACATGCGCACGCACACACACATGCGCAAGCACACACACACGCGCGCACACACAGACAAAGACACAATAGGGTATGT
Source organism: Clarias macrocephalus (assembly GCA_011419295.1). NCBI lineage: Eukaryota > Metazoa > Chordata > Actinopteri > Siluriformes > Clariidae > Clarias > Clarias macrocephalus. The sequence continues at coordinate 75,647 of JAAGKR010000773.1, forward strand.
GAAAGGAGAGTTAATTCCATTTTGATTGATTGTGCAGCCCTAATCTTTCCCAAGTGTTGTCTCTGTTTTAATGAGGCCATAATAAATAGTGTCAAGTGGCCATGGCATTTTATCCATTGCTGATTTCCCACAAAGCTTGTGCACACTTGACTCTGTATTGAGTGTGTGTGTGCTCCAAGTTCACCAATAAATGTCAAGAAATTCTCTTGACTTCAGCATTTGAATATAGATAGTGAATGTTCCCGCTTTATAGTACTGCTCGTTTAATTCCATTGCTCAATTAATAGTTAGAGTCTCTACAATTACAAAACCAATATTAGTGTCCTAATGTCCAAGCTGACTGCCATAAGAACAGCACTAAAGCTTCATACAGTAGTGTACTTCGCTAAAGCTTTCATACCGCACAAGTAGGAATCCAACGAGAAATCTCGACTTTTTCTCGATTTTGACGAAACGGTCGTGCTGTGACCAAGAAAAGGTACTACGCACGGGAATGAAGAAAGGCGATGAACGCTCAATGAGATGCCTGTGAATATGAGCAGAGCTTGGTGAGAAAGCCACGAGTGAGGTGCGAGCAACGGCGCTAGCGCCACATGTGCTGAGCGGCCCCTGTCGGGAGGTCTCGCCAACGCTCTCCTTGATCTTGCCAACTCTCTCCTGGATAACTCGCCAATGCTCTTCAATCTCACCAGGAGCCAGGAGAGCGCTCCAAGAGAAATGTATCGATCTTTTTTTTGTGAAAAGCCTATGAAAAGAATTGACATGTCCAATAATTCCGGAGCTTTTTGCCAAGATTGGCGAGATTGAAGCGATGCTTGGGGAGTTTGAAGCAAGCCCCATGAGAGCCCAGGAGTTCCAGGAAATCTCTAGGAGTATGCCAATATCCTTGCCAAAATCACCCTTGCTGAGATTTCCCCTTGGAGTCCTGGGTGTATGAAAGGGGCTTAAGCTCGGGTTTAGGAGCTGGTACACCACAAACCACTCCATCCGTGTCTGTGTGACACTGGGATTCTTGTTTTTAATGCTGGCGAGAGATGTGCTATTTTTATTTAGGTGTTGTAATTTTTGTGACATGACTTAGGTAAATCTTCCCAACGTTGAACAGCTGTAATCACATGCAACCCCTTGATGGAAAGATGTGCGGAAGAAAATGTAGTCGACCGGAAGGTCATTTTCATACACAATCAGTGTAGTAGTGAGAATATGTAATGGCTAAGGGGAAGGAAGGTCATTGCTTTGTTTGAATATTTGTAGCATTGACTTTCAATATGAATTTTTACATGCATTGTCCATGCAGGTCATATAACACTTTATATTTTATATTTAGTTGCATTTTATATAAACATAAAGCTACTCATCAAGGCTCAAATCTCTGTTTGCATGAAACATCAGTCATGCCATGTCAAAGGGTAAAGGTAATCTTTTGTGTGTCCCCAAAAAACGAATACATTTAATTAAGAAGAATTATGTCCTAAATACGTGCCTACACAGCTGACTTACAAATGACTTTTTCTCATGTAAATGTACTTTTCTTGCATACTTTTTAACTTGATTTAACTCCAGCAGCATTTTTTTTTTTGCTGTCGTCACACCCCTGTGTTCAAATTCCATCTGTGACTCCAGCTGCTGGCTGACCTGGCCTAATCACAGACAAAATTAGCGAGTCCATTAATTATAAACATGAATTTAAAGAGCTCGTTGTGTTTGTGCCCCTGCAAAATTTCAGGGCGGAAATTGTTTGGTGGGTCTATACTTATGGCTTTGTTTTGGCTCTGCCTGTGTTTAATGGCTACTGTAGGTGACTGAACATTGTAAAAAGCCCAATGAAGTGTTAAAACTGTTGCCACTTTATGCTCATGTTAAACCCTTTCATCCTGTTGATAAGACTTATTTGATCACGTACGATAGAAAAAATACTCCGCCTGGTCAAAAAAAAAGGAAAGAAAAAAAAAGTTGCATTCTGTAATATTCCATTTGATTGCCTTAAGATTTCATTACAGCATTCAATATGGAGGCCAATTCAATATGTGAAAATGATTAGTCATGCTCCCAGTTCCACTCTTTCAAAGTAAAAGTCCTGCAATATGCCGGTGCCATCAGGAAAGAAAAACTCCATAGATGTGATAACCTGGTCATTCAGCTGCCTTTATTTTCCTGGCACATAATGTTGCAGAGCTGAGAACTGACCAAAAAAAAAAACAACCCCAGATCATATCACCGATTCTAGACGCTTATACAGTTTTCACTATGCGTGGAGGGTGCATCGCTTCTTGCACTTTCCCTTATTCCCTTCTTACCCTGACCTGCCCATTACTTTGGAATAGGGTCAATCTGAACTCATCAGACCACATGACATTTTAAAATTTCTTCAAAGTTCAATCTTTTATGCTCTCTAACATATTAAAGCCCTTTTTCATAACTAACAAGTGGTTAGCAGTTTTTTTGCTTGATGCAGTCCTTTCTGAAACAGTGGTTATCTTTTTGGCCAGGCAGTGTAGTTTTATAATAATCTGACGGTTTAGTACAGACAATTTGACTGATATTTACATATTTAGTGACAGATATCATAAATAAGGCACCATGCTCCTATAAATAAATAGCACTGTAAATATTGTGAACTCTCCTTATCCATTTTTTTCTTAGCATCGACACCTAAAACCTGTTTGATTACTCATGGAATAGGTCTTGTAATCCTTTATCAATAGTGGATTTGAAGATGGTATAACTACAGAGTTTGATCATTTTGTATAATAGAGAAGCAATGCAGAGTAATACAGGTATTAATAATTGAATAAAGAAAAACCCTGTGTGTTCTGTCGAAACCAATAATAATAGTGGAAATATTGGAAAGATGATGTGTCAGAAGCTAGCATTCCATTTTCTTCCAATTTTGGAGCACCTGAAAATGCTATTGTAGTATGGACAAAACCTAAAAACAATATGCCCTGTCTTAGTATGACTCGCACCTGAATGGTGAGTCACAACAGTGTGAACCGAAAAGTATGGTCTGTGCAATAAGCTATTTAAAGATGTCTGCTCCATTTCCGGGAGGATTTACTTTTAATGGTTTTGCAAAGCTTCAGTTAATGTGTTTAACTCAACACTCAGTGCCAATCATGTTCTGGTAAACAAGCAGCCCTAAAGAAAAATGGCCTAAAGAATAATGGTAGAATGGTGTACTGTATGTTTTACTCTATGTATCTGTTGCCTGTATTTTATTCTAACCGTTGTAAGACCGTTGTAAAAATACAATATTTTAACATCTTTAAATATATTTATAGACTTGTTGAATGTTGACCGATAGCCTATAAATATTAAATTATATTAGACAGACGGACAGATGGACAGATAGATACTTTGTTGATCCTGAAGGAAATTCCAGTAAAAAGGAAATTAGCGGGGACTTTACAAAAAAAATCAGTTTTTCTTGCTTTTTTCAGTTTTTCTTTGATCACTCATTAATGGTGATATGTGTTTGTGTTAGGCGGCACAGTGGTGTAGTGGTTAACACTGTCGCCTTGCACCTCCAGGGTCCGGGTTTGATTCCCAGCCAGGTTCGATTCCAGTCTCTGTGTGCATGGAGTTTACATGTTCTGCCTGTGCTTGATGGGTTTCCTCCGGGTACTCCGGTTTCCTCCCACAGTCCAAAGGCATGTAGGTTAGGTTAATTGGCATTTCCAAAATTGGCCATAGTGTGTGAATGAGAGTGTGTGTGTGTCTGTGCCCTGCGAGGGATTGGCACCCTGTCCAGGTTGTACCTCGCCTTGTGTCCTAAGTCTCCTGGGATAGGCTCCAGACCCCCAGTGACCCTGAATACAGGATTAAGCGGTATAGATGATGAGTGAGTGAATGTTTGTGTTAAATATACAAGTACAAAGATGTGTTTTAGTAAAGTGTAAATGATGTGGGAATTGACTGCTCTAAAAGCCATCAAAGCCCTTCAGATAACATTACCTTTTGTTTCAAGACAGAAATAATCCAATTGAAAGGTAACACAGTTTAAAATTATCTACATTTTTTAAAAAATCCACAGGAGTTGCAAAAAAAAATGACCCAAACAACCTCAAGGCTCTGGCAGAGTTGTCAAAGCAAAACAGGACACTCCTGTTCGCCTTGACAGCCCAGTGGGAACCATCCAGAAAATAGACTGACAAAAAGAGTAGCAATCCGGGAAAAGATCTTTGACTGGCAATCCTGTCTGTTATGGAGTGGTGCCATCATTACTTTTGAATTTGCTCAGTGGTTTCTCCCAATTCTTGAAAGTTTTCATTTTGGAGAGGAAATCACACTGTGTTTTGAGAGAGCAGACACAGCGGGGAGTTGATTCAAAGGTTGTGAGAAATTCTTTTAGGACTAACAGATTCATGATGTGGTAGCTGGAGAAGGGGGAGAGAAAGCAGGAAGCAGGAGAGGTCAGAGAGAAGCCTGAATGCTGCAGCCTCTTCTCATGGGCCAACATAATCACTGGTCCAGAGGGAACAAGTTATATGAGAGAGAGAGAGAGAGAGAGAGAGAGAGAGAGAGAGAGAGAGAGAGAGAGAGAGAGAGAAGGGACAGGAGATGATACGCTCCAGAGCTGTGTGAAATTGGTCTTCTTCTGGCCTGAGCTTGTGATCTCTGATCTGTTCTCCCTCATTCCTGCCAAACAAGCCTAGACTAAATGCACCACTCTTCACTGCTCTAACATACACATGAACACACACATACACACACTTGCACACATTCACACACGTACATTCTATGCATAATAAAATCAAACCACTGGAGAGTAGCAGTCACAACTCTGATACTCCAGCATACTCTAGGGATATAACCAGAAATACAAGATGAGACAGCATTTAATTATTTCATTAAAAGTGGGGTCTGTCATTTCCTTTTAAAATCGGCTCTTTTATTCCTCTTTTGTTGTCAACAAAGTTTCTACTCAGAGGAAAATCTCTGGTCTCTGTGGCATTCGAGGCTTTGTAAGGGGAAAATCTATCTAATATGAACAGGGAGGCATCTCTTCTCACCTGCCAATCAGAAAGTTCCATCACTTGTACAAGCACTGTTTTTTTTTTTAGAAGGTTTGTTTTCAGCAGTTATGTTAATTTATTTGAAGTTTCAAATTAACTTCATCGTTTGTTGCAAACAAATTTTGTATCACACAGTCAACTAAAACATCATCATCTCAGTAATTTATACTGTAAAAGTTCCCTATATGCTAATAGCAGATAAGAGCAAGAATTTATGCACAAGGATGAAAAGAATGGGTATGAATACAAGATAACAGAGTGGAAAGTACCTCTAATGTCTGAGCCTTGGGGTCTTTGGGGTTACAGAGAGAGTTGTTGATACGGTGGTTGTTCCGCACACATTGCTGGCTGGCATTCTGAGGAAGAGGGAAGGTCTGTCGGATGAGAGTCAGACGTCCTATAGATTTCACCACCAACTCCTGCACATCCAGATCTGAGATCTCCTGCAGACAGAAATCCCACATAAGTCGCTATTAATTAGGATGATAATTATACGCATCAAGAATGGACACTGCAAAGTAATGCTGATGAAACTTTTCAGTTAATTATTAGCACTTTTATGCTGGGATTTAAGGCGGTAACTAATTCAGTTTGTAATATATTTGTTTCTTTGGCTAAACCTTAAAAGTTTTAGGGGCATATGGAGCCATTTTCAGAATAAGTAAATTATGTCAAAAAACATGCATCCGTATTTACTTAGGAAAAAAGATGCATATTCAGGTTATGCAGCTGCTTAAGTCAATTTTCTGGGCTTCCCATTTAAAATCAAACCACCTGCATTGAGGACATGCCTCTGGGATTGCCAGATTTTTCTTAAGTAGACACATCCAAAATAGATTTTCTACCGCCATTCAGATCACCACATTTAAACAAAGGCACCTTGCTTTCATGCATTTCAAACTGAGGGATAGAAAATACTGCCTAAAAAGTAAATAGTGATTTTTTCTGCCAACTGTAATATAATATAACATACTGCACAATTTATATGAAACATAAGGAAAAAAAATACTCTGATACATGTGAATGAGAATATGCCAAACATGGATATACAAATATAATTGTGGTCTAGAATATTGGCTATATTTTGCAGTAGTCCTAGCTGTAACTTTCACCACTGAAAATTTGTTTTACTCCAACATAATGTCTCTCATTCTCATTATTTTTTTTCATGTTCTGATATGGTTATTAAACCATAATGTGTGGAGTAAAATAATGATTTTTACGTGATTTCGATTAGCATAAACCAGACAATTTGTTGATGGTTTAAAGGATTAGCTGCACAAACACACAACTACTATGATTGCAGCTTACTTTAAGTTACTACATAATTTTATACAAAAATGAATCATTCCTTGTGAAAAGCAATAGCTCCGAACATAAACTTTTGAAATCCGGGATAGAATTTTATGGTTACAACTGTCAGAAAGTAGACTTGACACTGTTCCTTTCTTGATCTATTATTCTACAAGAACAATATGCTTTTTTTTTTCTTTTCATTTAAACTCTAATCCATGTGCAAAACCTCTGATCAAAAGATCAGCTAGTACTTTTAAGTAGTCATTGTACTACAGTGTAAAATGGCACTTCTGACATTGACACACTTTCAGTTCAAGATAAATCCCTCCGCACAAAGGTTCTTAAGACCCACAAGCCATTCTTTGCTCTCAGTGATTCTCCCAGGTACACAACAACTCTCTCAAATCACAAACAGTTTGGAACTGTTTACTCTTCCAGCAAGGCCACTGTCCTCCTTTTGTCTTTAGTCTGAGGTCACCTCATTTACGCTCTCTTTATAACTGCTGCCAGAGCTGAAGTAGACCATCTATTTATAAGAGCCATTTATATTACAGATATTTCCCAGATGGGTGCTAATCTAAGGGAAGAAGGTGAGTGCAGTCATAAAGTAAGGAGAATAGAGAAAAAGGGAACTGGAGCACTGTCTCATCCATTTTTGTAACCCAAGGTGGAGTTTGAACTATTTTAAGCCAAAACCATGTTTTTTGATGGCATGCAGGCCAGAATGCATAGATCAGGGTTGACGAGATGGAAGCAAATGTAGCTAAACCTCAGCATCTGACAAGTGTAGGAATTTTACAGTGTTACCTGTGACAACTTAATTCTTTGGAATTGCAAATCCATAATGCTGCTGGGTTCCACCCATATGGAAACGATAAATTTTTCATGCACAAAGGTCAAACAATGTATCTTTTTCTGCCTACTTGTTCTCAGAGTGGAACACAAGCCTATATGCTCACTGTTCTTAAAAAGCTTAATTTTTTTAATTTTTTTTTTACAAATTTTAATAAACTTTTCATTAAATAATAAAAAAAAACTATGACTGTCAGACAAGAACATAAAACAGAAGCTATATGAGTTCCTCTAAATAGATGACACAAACTTACTTGATGGCACTTTTTAGGGCAGGCGCAGTCACATGAACCTGAAAATGTCATAGCCCAGTTACTGTTTTATCACCAGCTGACAAATGCGAACGGCTCTTGATGCTTAATTAGTGCAGCTAAATCAGAATGACACAAATAAAAGCCTACAGGGTTGTGGCCTAGTTTAGAGGTACAGTTTTGTCACTTTTTCCTACCCTTAGATTAAGTCAGGCCAGGCATGAGCAATGTAAGTTGCCATGCCATAAATAATTTAGAGCTCACAATGTGACATTGTTTCTGTGTCATGTAACTTTGCACATTCATGGATTAGGATATTGGAATTATTACGTTTTGGAATTATTAAGTTAGCCATGCCCTGAAAGCTAGTTAACTCAACCACAGCAGATATCCACATGCACATTCAGATTTTTATTTGTTTCTTCATACAGCTTTTGTTTTATGGAATGTTGCCCAATTAATAACCAAACAAAGCAAAGATATACAGTACAGGGAAGCTAATACTACCACAAACAACCGACTGCATTGGCTGACATTAATGTTTCCTTAACACTAATTAGCTGGATTGCAGTTTTGAGGCATGATTGATGTATATGTACTGTATGATGCATAATGATATGAAGATCAGCCAAAGAAAATAAAATATGTGCATTCTGTATTGTTGAGGTCATACAGTAGCAATCAAAGTCCTCATTGTTTTTATTGAAAATTAAAGCATTGGCACTTTATCATAAGCAGAGTTTTGTATTCCAAGAGCTCTCTACCCATTTATTTTATATATACAATATTTGCATTTACAAGCCTATGGCTGTTTCCTTACTTAGAACTTTTGCGCCTTAAACTTATCTTTTTTTTTTTTTTTTTTTTACAAGGCCATCATAATCATTTTAGATTATAATGATGAGATACCCTATAAGCCTGATTATGACATTGTCTAAGGCAATGTCATTGAACTGCATTGTGAAAACATGCAGTGCATCTCGGAAGCAGGGGAAAATACTGACATTTAGGTGGAGAATCAGTCATTGGAAATGAGTGCCTATAAAGTGCCAGCAGAGGTGCATTATTATCACCCGGCCCTGAAGAAGTACTTCACTGCCTGAATAGGTTTAGATGTAAACAGCCTGTTCCAATTAATAAATTCTTCACGATTTGACTCAAGAACCCTGGAAAGACTGTATGTTTGTGCGGTGACCTTCCAAAATCCAGTTGTGAAGAACGGGACTGTGAAGTATTGTTTCAGATTTTGTACCATCTGACCACAAAATAGGTCAGATAAGAAAACATACAGTAGTGGTGGAATGTCAATTCTTTTTGGCCCAAGGATAAATGTGCAAGATGGAATATTAAGGTTAATTTAATTATTTATTTTTATGAATTGAATTAACAAGAGTTTTTACAATTCAGGAATCCTCCCGCAGAACTGATCAATTTACCCAGAACAAGGGGTATTTTCTCACTGGGCTGATGAAGACATTTCACAACAGATGCATGAATTTTAATCTGCATGCATGACCAGAGAAATGGTTATAGTAGTAATACATAACTTGAATAGTGATGCATAACTACAGACTACAAATAAAATCTCAGTTTATAGCACTGTTAGCTTCCTCCTTTACCAGTTTTAATTGCAATTCAGTAGCTTACCACAGCACCTCATCATAGTACAGGTATGCAGCGTATAACATTCATTCATGTATTTCAGAAGGTTATAGCATAGTTAAAAATCCCATCCCCAGCCCAACAACTTCCCACACACAGTGTATGGATCTTGTGCATCTTTGATGTTGTATATCATTATATCTCTGCTTAATTTTAATACAAAAAAAAATATTCCTGTAAATGCATCTTGGCTCCCTAATGCACTAAACCAGTGTTAGTGAAAACTGGAGCAAGAGGGAAAAAGAGTGCATCAGTTTGGAAGGAAAACCTTTTCATCTAGTCACACTCACCCCTGTCATTGCAAAAACCCTACGAAAGATTCCTCACCCACCTTAAAGGATTTCTGCCACCCACTCTGGACTCAAATCAGTTTGCTTATTGCCCAAATAGGTCAAAACTTACCTGATCAACCCCAACATTTATTCTTGCAAAGAGCAAGAAGCATAATCAAAGATACCTCTCAACCCAATCATGGACTATTCACCCTTCTTTCATAAAGCAGATGTTACAGGTGCCTCAGCAGATGCACAAATAGCCTGATTTTTTGTTACCACATTGTTATTTATTGTAAATAGGCCACTTATGCACTTCTGGTTAGATGCTAACTGCATTTCATTGGCTTTGTACATGTACTCTGCACAATGACAATAAAGTTGAATCTAATCTAATCTTATCTAATCTAATTTAATCTAAGATAAAACAGAAGGATGCACTACAAACTTCACCTCAGTGCTTATACTACAGTTTCCCACATGGCTTTGTTAATTGTATGATTTGTTGTTTGTACAAAATTGCATAATGTCCTTTTTCACAGAAACTATCACGGCCGGTAATACCTGTACCCCTCTGATGGTGTGGTTGCTACAATGGCAGTAAGAGAGGGTAAATATATAGTTTTTTCTGCTTCAACATTTTCAAAACATCTATTAAACACATTTGGCACACTCACGGCAGCTGCTGCTTTTCAAGTCACCCAGTTTCGCTTCAATGATCATATGACAGAAAGCAATGCACCTGGCTTTTCAGAATTATGGGGTTGTCTAAAAACACAACCTTGTGCACCAGAAAAAAATTCTGCAGGGAGGCGGCTGCTGTGTAGGACAACTTTCACACACACACACACACACACACACACACACACACACACACACACACACACACACACACACACACACACACACACACACACACACATACATTTGGTAAACTGGTGTTTGTGTTTGTGTGTTTGTGTTTGTGTGTGTGTGTGTGTGTGTGTGTGTGTGTGTGTGTGTGTGTGTGTGTGTGTGTGTGTGTGTGTGTGTGTGTGTCTGTGTGTGCGCATGTGTGTGTGAGAGAAAGTCATCCTATACACGCACAAACACAAAATAAAAGATGCTTTACGCGCACACATGTGGTCACAGTGTTATAGTAAACAGTATACACGCACCCAGATGTTTACTATCTAAGTGATGCACGCGCACTGAGGCCAAACATGGGAGACGATTACCCACCATTCCGCAGCACGACAGAGAGAAGAACCATTGATACCCGATGATATTTGGCACTCGTATATCAAGACTCGCTCGTTTATCAAAAATTCAATTCATTAATCAGAATTCATTAAAAACACTTGCAAACTGGGTTACTCGCAATCTGATGTTTCACTGTATTGTATATAGCCTGAAACTTGTACTAGTAAACACTCAGTGAGTGTAGAAGCAGAAAAAGTGTGCAGCAGTGATGCTTAAGAAACTGCTGAAGGTGAGAGCACTTTAGTTTTGTGAAGGCACGAGGACACACATTCCCTTTCTTCCCTCAATTTCCAGAACCTTTAAACCTCAGCATGAGGAATTTAATGTAAATACTAAAACAAATTAGTTGGACTAAAAATTAATGGATCAATAATAATAATAGTCTGAACATTTTGTCCACTATCAAGATGACAAGGTTTACAGCTTGACATCAGTAATATCTAGTGTCTGGTGGATTTGAGAAGCTTACCTCATTTATAATGATCCAGTGGCAATCAAAAGCAACCAAGTTGGTTTCCACTACCTGCGAGAGAAAAGACAGTACACAGTCAGCACACAGATCGTTTATTCACTGTACATACAGTATAGAAGAAAATAAAATAACTACTAGTACAGTTTTAAATGTTTACATATTCTGCTCCATACATGTGACATAAAAAAAATAGACATGAACATTAATTTGCAGATTAGTGCCCATTAGTATCAATCCCCTCTATCTTTCATGGCAATCCTTATCGGCAATCCTCTACAATTCCCATTTACATATTTTAAAAGAATGTTTCTAGTCCTAATGTATAATGTTCTCTGCTCTGTCTACTTGTCCATCTATTTCTACTCCCGGTTACAATCCCATCAGTGCTTCTCCTGCCCACTGTATCAGTACTGAATTGCATTATCTGTAATCGTGTAGGTGACTAAAAGCGGGTGTCATAAAACATGTTGTTTCTAAACAAAGACAGCAGCTGGAGAGTATGATGGTTGCTGCAGTGCTAATAGTGTTTTAATCTTTTACAAAGACCTAATAAAACATAATTACAGCCCAGACAAGAGGCATAAAGCATCCTATCAACTGGAACGCAAGTGGAGAATGTTTGATTAGCCAAATGGAGCTGAAGAGTCTCTCTATTCCCAGCATGAAGATATAGTTTCTAGAAAAAGACCTGTATAGAAAACCATTTTTAATTTAAAACGCAGACCGTATGTTAAATTGTTATCTTTAATGCATTAAACAGCTATTAAAAGTCTGGCTTCGGAACAGTCGTTATTACATGGTGTGTAATGCATTGCTACAGACCCTCCCCACAACGTATTTAATAAAAAAAAGCACACAACAGATGGATCCAAATATGATGCAACTTTTATTTTGTTACTCCATGCATTGACATTAATATTTTATGCTTGCCAAGGATACAATAACAATCCATAACACAGCAGTTGTCTGGGTGGCTGGAGGTCAGCTTATGCTTTACCGCCTGCTGTGTGTGGCCGTCACAGCTTATGGCTCGACTTGTCCTATACGTTCAAAGGCACACTCTGCCAATCCAGATGTTTCCACTTAACTGGAACATGTACTGAAAACAGCAGGAGAACAGGACTCACAATACTCACAATAAGGCTAGAAATACTGGGTAAGTGACCCAATCGCAACTGTGACAACCTGACCATTAGAATGGCGGCTTCTTTGAAGCAACGATTCATCATCTTCAACCGTGTGTGTAGATGGTGTGATCATTTAATGCATCAATACTGGCAATGTGCATATGACTGATAAACATTCACTCGTAATGTTGTGACTTGGCATTGATTTTAGATGTGATGAACAGTAGCTCAATGATTAAGTCCGTCTCTTCTCTAGAGAGGATTTCAACAGATCCGCCTTCTTTCAAAAATGCTTTCAAATAATGCAAGGACAGTCCCAAGGTACACTCCGTACATCAGTAGTGACAAAGGTGCCAACAAGTGGAATGTACAAAAACCCAACAGAATTTGACACAGTGTCTGCGTGTCTGATTCGGCATCGAACAGGGGTTGTGCCTACGTCCCTCTGAGTGACAGGTGGCTCATGGTAAGGTTGTTTGTCTGCTAGATCAAAGCCTTGTTTTCACCAAGAGATTTCTACTCGTTGTTCATTACTGTCACCATCAAACCTACCGCGGTGTCTAAACCCGGAAGCCGATGTGTGAATTCAGCATCAAGTTGAGCTGAAAGCACTATATGAATGCAATGGAGTAATAAATAAATGTAGCAGGTACTGTAGTTATCCTCAAAGGTTCTTGTCTACATGGCACATACTATACCTACCTACCTAGGGGGACCTAAACATCTCTCCTGGTGTGAGTAGCTGGTTGAAAGTAAATGGGTGCATCCCACAATAATTTTGAAGTGATATAATAAAATTAAATTTGTGCTGTACAATTTTCCAAAAATAAATGAAGTAGGATATATTTTTTTAACCCAATCAAACCCCAAATCACAGGGACAATAGAATGAAGAGAAGTGTTTTTCATGTCTTTATGGATCTCCTGGCCTGTTTTAAAGAGTGCACGACTAGCAACGCTATAACATATACATCAAGCAGAATGGGCAAAGACATTACGAACACAGATGGTAGCTATTTAAATCTATTTAAAAAACCCACTGACATCAAATATAAAAACCAAACTGTATCGTTAGAAATATTCATATCACATCAAGTTGAACACTGTTAAACTGATATTTTGTGTCACAAGAAATATAGCATGTAACACCATGTATTTAACCATTTTATTTAGCTAACACACGGACTATGCGGACTGTGATGCGTGTAGATAAAACGGTTCAGTACAAGATTTTATCTTCACAAAATGCATGTGCAATGATTCTCACATTTCTGTTCTATATATAGCAATTTGTATCTCAGTATGTAACTTATGCCTGGGAGCACCAAAAGTTAGAGCACTCTGTGTGAGCCTAGTAAAGAAGTGATAAATGTTTAAAACAAGCAATCAGCATCGGGTGCATTAATGCAGCTGATATCCTATTAGATTCCTAGTCGGAATCTAATAAACCATAAAGGAAAAGATGAGTGCTTTGTATAAAATATATACAAAGAAACTGCATTCCAATTGTGATGTATGTGCTGTAGCTAGGGTTTCCTGATCTGTGTGACAAAAATAGTTCAACAGACAATCAGGATTAAAATACATACTTTGCCTGAACTTTTTAACCAACTTTTTAACTTAGTAGGCTTATTTTGTTAGGTTTTTTTTCATTAATAAAGAATTCAAAAGTTTCCTAATTCTGTGTGAACTGCCTGAAGTTGAGTACATGGAACAGAATATGAAATCAGCTACACTTCCCTTATCTCCACCCCTTTTTTGAACTGACTTTTTTGTTGACAATTTTGCCTTATCCTTTCTTCAATGTATATGTATAGAGGAAAGGGACACGACCTGAATACACCGTATGTTTAGGCTTCAACTTTAGGCTTCTACTGTTTTTTTTTTTTTGTTGGAGCAATGTGCCACATACAGGATTGGGATACTGTATAATGATTTGTGTTAAATATTGTACAAGTGATACAGCCTGAGCAATGTTGGTTTACCTATTTTAATATACAAAATGTATGTAATGTATGTAAACCTAATCTTTGCATGATTTACAGAGGTTCCAATTTATAACTACTGAAGCAGTTTACACCATATAAATCATACGTTTCTTTTTCAGATGATCTAAAAGGCAGGTGCCTATAATAACCCTTCTACAACTGATGATATTAAAACCAAATGCCTTTGCTTTCTAAATGATATTTTTAAACCAGCAATGATTTCCATTATAATTGAGCCTTGAGTTCAGCAGACATAAGGAACTCTAAGGAATTCTAATGCAGTGCTATAGATGTTCAAATTACATGCCAAAAGCATGTGCTTCATGATAGCACTTTCAAAGAATGATGATTATTGTGATTATGCCATATTTTCCACCTGTCTGGGTACTTAAAGTGGTGGAGAAGATGGCGAGTACTTATTATGATGAGCAAGATGCAAAGATAATCAGAATTAATGATGCACTGTGACACTACACGAAACGGTCCTTTTAAAAAATACACAGGCACCAGAAGAAAGGTATCCTTTGATCATTAAAAACACACACACACACACACACACACACACACACACACACACACACACACACACACACACACACACACAGCAAATAACTACTTCATTAAAAATAACTAACTAACACAACTACTATGAGGGCTCTTTGGAGTTCATTTTAGAAAAGTGGCTTCATACAGTCAGCCAATATTGCAAAACAATGGAGATGATCAGTTGACACTGTAGCATAACGGGTAATGTGATTTCCGGTAATTGAAGCATTGTTCTCTCTATCATTTCCTGTGCAACAGCTTTTATGATGATTGAAAAAAAAAAAACAAATGAAAAGCCCCTGTGACTCCTCTTACTCCATACAGTATATACTGTACATAAAAGAGAATCCTAATTAGTTTATACATTTTGTGAGTGACAAGGGGATTTCAATTCATTATTTTTTTTAATCAGCATTATAGCCCTAACATAGCATGAACTGCTATCTCTAATAATATGTGGATTTGATAGAAAATCATTATTCACCACAGCAACAACTGTGTACATATAATTTTTGCAAATTTTATAGCAGATTTTAGGCATAATGAAAGGATTGGTTAACTAATTAATGACAAATTATCAAAGTGAAAAAACATTGTAAGATAACTTATCATAAAAGAAAACAGAAGGATTAAAAACAATTAGATGATATGTTCAAAGTCATTGACAGTTATGTATAAAACACCAGCATGAGGGGAAAAAAACAAACACCTTAAATTTATGTTTTATTTATTGCCAGGGACAAATGACAAATTGCATTAAAAGTGAGCTGCTGCCACCATTCAGTCATATTATTTGTTACCTGGACTTTTAAGAAAGGACTTTTACAGTATGTAGGAAAGACCTACATTTATTTTACTTAAATACCTTTTATATACTGTAGCGAATGCTTCACACCCACTGTATTTTCATCATTGACGGTGCAGTGTACATCTACACTACTTCAATTAATATGTCATAGCTGCTAGTATGCTACATTTGCCATGTACATTTTTCAGCTGTTCAAACATCAGTTTCCATGTGGCTTCTATCATGTATAATTAATTCACAATGCGTAGTGTGTCATACAGTAAGTACAGCCATCACATCACCGTACTGTACATATATTCATTAGCACAATGTCACCACATGATGATCACATGTGCACTTTAGACAAGGGCAGGGGTAAGGTTTCTGACATCTACAGACACATACATTCTCTGGCCTACACGTACACACACACACACACAATATGAATCCATCAAGAACACATAGGCTTGCAGGTTCCTGATCTAAATGGTACACGCATACCTTAAAGGGCTCAGTCGGTTAAGTCTGTGGGTTATTGGGTTACTGATCGGAAGGTCAGGGCTTCAAGCCCCAACACCACCAGGCTACACTGTTGAACCCTTGTGCAACAGGCCTTATCTGCTCCAGGGTCCAGGACTAATACAGTCACACATACAGTCACTCACACACTCATTCACACACTACATTTGGGAATGCCAATTAGCTTAATCTGCAGGTCTTTGGACTGTTGGAGGAAACCAGAGTACCCGGAGGAAACCCACCAAGCACGGGGAGAACATGCAAACACCAAACACACAGAGGTGGGAATCAAGCCTGGCTGGGAATCGAACCCAGACCCTGGAGTTACAAGGTGACAGTGCTAAACACTACACCACAGTGCCGCCTACTTGAATCTTATTGGGGTTTAATTAGTAGAAAAAGAGAGAGTGAGAGATTTTTTAAACACAGTATTACATCTTCCTTGCCTAAATAACCCTTCAAAATACTAGCCTACTTTTTATTTCACATCGCAGCACATTATAGACATCCTACTCATGATGTCACAGCTCCAGGACGCAGTGTGTCTCCATGTTTGTAGTCAAGCCTTTAAGGTTCCTGTTAAATTGTTAAGAGCTAGTAATAACTGTTTTACAATGTCTGTGTTAGGCTTTTCTGATACCTCCTAATAGTGTTTTTTATATGAATGTGTTAAATCTCCCATGCTTCTCTTCTCTCTCTCGCTCTCTCTCACTCTCCTTTTCCCTTTTTCCCCTATTTGTTCCTAAGGCTTTCCCCCTCTTCCTCCTTATTCCTCATAATTGGTACCACTTCCAATGTCTCGCTGTTGGGTGTCGGTAAACTTCTTTGTTTTCACTGGCTTATTCGCTTTTTTTTTTTTTTTGTAATAACAGGTGGACAAATATGTACTGCATTCGCTCAGGAAATGGCCTAAGATTAAAATACCTTTCTGTGAATAAATCAGTGACGTGCATCATCATGTGGGCATATGTGTGATTCTTTCCAGGTCGGTAAGCTTGTCAGAGCGGACCTGCAAGCATATGGGTACGTGGTAGACACTTCATGCAATTCTTCTATTGTTTATAGTCAATTTAAACTGCCTGAAATGTGCTTTGTGGAGAAAAGAGAGCAAGGGGGTGGCAGGGCATTCTACAGGCTTCCTGCTAAAAAAAAAAAGAAAAAAAAAGGCAGGTATTTGTGGTTAGCAGTGATTAATGGAGCCAACACACATTTAAAAAATAGATGGATGTGGAAGCCACTGGCACCTTTGTAGTGATTACTTCATATCAGGTAAAGACTTTTTTTTTTTTTTTTAAGTATTGATCCAGTAGAGGTTCTATAAATTACTTACTTACTCTTACTGTATATAATACACAAATAATAAGCAGCATGATTACATTGTCACACATGTGTAGCTGCCATAGTTATGACGCCTGCCATTGATCATACTCTCTTAAAGGTGGTTTAGTCCCAGGGGACGCTTTTTTTCTTGTTGTTTTTTTTGCACTCTGACAAATAAAATTCACATCTATTGTGAATTCACATGTACTATATGTGCTGGATTATAAAAAACCCAAACCGGATCTCGTTTTCTGTTTGCATGCCTCCAAACCCTCATATGAATGAAAATGTTCTCCAGTGAAAGCGGATGGAAAATATATCAATTAGTTATAAACGTCTGGGTTTTGCAATTCCGGCAAACTTTCCACATCATTGACGATTGTAAATAGCACAGAGGGAGCACTGTAGGGGTCTGATATGCTGAGAGAAGATCATTTTTCCATGTGAATAATAACCTGATCTTTTATGAAGTGAGATATGTAGTCTGAAGATGTTAATTTGGTGAATGATTGATCATCATCATCTGCAGCAGCCATTTTGACTGGTGGTTGCCAAGGTAAAATTCGACTGCTAATATGGCATCTGTTCATAGGCAATCTGGATCAGTGAGATCGGTCACGTGACTGAAGGATCTCAGCATACTGGGCTACCAGGTGACGCTCAGGGTTTCTCTGAAAATACTGGTTTAATTCCCATTTGGAAAAGTAACATTCTCAGTACCATACCCCAGCCACCTCACAGCCATGCAACATTTGTTTTGTTTATGAATTCTCAGTTTGCCAGCATGAGTGACGGGGTGGCCCACAATAGCATGCTTGGGTAAACAAGTAACTGTGAGCAGGTATGAAATATTGATTGATTGGTTTACTATCAAGTTAATAGAATTTGCTGTAAAATCTTTTATACTGTAGAGCTATTCTTTTTTATTTTTTATTTTTTTTATTTCACAAATAATCATTTTGGTTGGCGAATATTCAGTGAAGCAAAGAATTTAGCTCTACCAGCGAGTAACTACTTACCTGCACAGTAAAAATACGGTGAAATACAAACCCAAGAGAGGGAGGTAAAAGTGCTACACATTCCTAGTATAACAAGGCTATCAATGTAGCTCTTATTATAATTAGTTCGGTTTTTACACAAAATGTTATGTGCCAGCATTGTTGACAGAATTGTTACATGAACAAATCATCAGGCTCATGAAATGTTTCCTCTCTGTATACTGTATAAACCTCCCGAGATTTCTAAGCCTCCTCATACCTCTTTGATAATATAAGATAAAAAGAAGTAGGAAAATATTTTCATGTTCCATGTCAATCATAATACAAACCCATGAAAACACGTGGCATGGCCAAAAGTGTGTGGACACCCAACATGCTGTTATAATAACCTCCACTCTTCGGGCAAGAAGCTTTCCACTGTATTTTGGAGTATGAGGAATATGCACATTGTCAAAGAGCGATATTCAGATCTGCACAGTGAGATGCACCAATGTTGGCCGAGGAGGCAGAAATGCAGTCAGACTTCCAGTTCGTCCCTTAAATGGACATCTTATTGCTACAGCATACAAAGACATCCTAGATAGGTTTGCGTCCAACAATCTGGTGAAGACACACCACAGATACCTTGCACTTTTTACTTTCCTTTGTACTTCTGATTTTCCCTAATTTCTACAGTTTGTGTGTTCATCAATCTGGGAAATATAGGATATACATAAGTGCTTTCTAAATAAATTAAACAATCTAAAGCTGCTCATTTACTACAAGCATAACCCCTGACTAAAATGCATCAATTTCATTCAGTCACCAAACACATAAGCAGCATTAACCTGTAACATTCTGATGCAAAAAAAAAAAAAAAGATCTAGCAAATCAGTTTTGGAAGGCAAATTAAAGTGACATAATTTCCTGTGGTTATCTCTCTAGCTGTAATGCCTTGCATACAATAATTAAATTCGCTTATAATAAGCTACCCTGTGGGCACTCTTGCTGCCAGTATAGTTGTGGAACTTTTCCTCACAAACTGGAAATACATGTACATGAGGCAATGTGTAAAGTGAAATTAAATCATAAATTGGATTTTATACTGTATATGGTGCAACTGACTGTACCACAGACAATGCTTACTTGCATCATTTTTTTAATACATAAAAAATAAATAAAAAATTTACTGGTAATAAACATCCACTACCAGAAATGTCGAAGCTTGATGTGATGATAGATGTACACATGAGATGAGGGCAAAATACAAGAGATCCAGGTAAAGCCCGGGCTAGAGATTTGTTGGCTAATTTCCCTCATGTGCAGTTCCCTCATGAAACATTTGTTCCCAACTCTTCTAATGTTGCTCATATTAATGACTGAGGTTATGCACTAGTGAATTATGAAATCAACTTTTGCTCGTATTTGGAAGTTCCCTTCTGCTGTGCAAGCTGCCTGGAGTAGACCGCTGCTCTGATGAGAATAAAGTCCTTCATTTTATTTAGATTTTGACAGCATAAATTGAAAGCTGACGGTCTTCTCCACACTCTCCAGACCTTTTATAGCTCTAAGTGATTAAATGAACCCCCGGCCATTTGGAGCTTGACCATAACTGAGGTGATAACAATTAAAGGACAAGACATTTTTATTCTTAGCCTAAAATGTTACTACAGTATATTGGAGTATGATCATGCACAAGCAAAATAAGACTTTAGTGCAATATTCAATGCTATTAGAATTTATAAACATCACAGAGTCGTCATATCCCACACACAGAGATGACATTAATGATATGGATTTTGGGCAGTGTTTTCTGATTTTGCCCTTCAAGAACTATTGCGCTTTGTTGTGTAGACAAGCTTATGAACGGAAAATCGGTTTAAGCAAGGGCTGATTAAGGAGGTTGGGGGAAATAATGTCCTCAACAGTGCCATTGCTTATCAATAAGGTTTTATCTCATGGGTAAATCTCCTTTACTTTAGTATAAAACTTCTACCTATAAAATGAATGTAGTGTACATCAACCATACATTTATGATACATAACTAGACCTAAAGGACAAATCTCAGAGCGTAAATGAGGTACATTACATTCTTGTTTTTAAAAGAAAGCCATAGACTGTACCGAAAGTACAAAAGACAGAGTCCTCTAGAGGATACACGGCCAGCGACAAGCATCCACAAAGCCCCATAAAAGGTATGGGACACTTTGTAATGCTCCAACACAATATAGCCAAAGTAATAAAGCACTACCTGATAAATTAAAGGCACCAAGCAGGCATTTCTCTGCCACTGTCAATCATTTCATTTGGAGCCAAATATATACAGCAACGAGACAGTTGTCATAACAGCTGTACCAGTGAATCCACTGACGCATAACGTCTCCTGAAAATTTGTCTATGCAATGTTAATACAGTGTCCCCTGTTCAGTAAGAGGATAAGTACTGCTTTATTAGTATTCACATCTCGGGACCTAGAAAATACAGAGGATTTTAAAAACCAAAGCAAGGATGTCCAAAAAGGTTCTGATAACAAAAGTGGAGACGTTTTGGGAGAAATGCGGGAACATTTTGACAGTGGGAGGAAATCGGGAGAGGGTAGTGAGAAACGGGACTCTCCTGGGAAAATTGGCATGGCAAGTATGAGCATTCAAGCTTTTGTATCCTTTTGTGTACTCTTCAGCAAAAACCTATTACATAAAACGGTCTATATTTGTATCGAGAAAGGGCAGTACCCAACCACCACCACAGACAAGGAAACTGGAAATAAAGGTGGAATCAAGGAGACAGTCAACATGAAGCTAGAACAATCAAATCTCCAGCATGCTACAGTACCTCTCACCTATACTGTATAATGGCACAAGGCAATATGAAAAGAATAATAATAATAATAATATACAGAAACCCACAGAAAAATATATTTATATGTAATATACTCCTGTCATTCATGCTACACAAGACTCCATCTTTAATGCCTTCAAAAACAAATGCAAATATGCTAAACAGTCTTAAACTCCCTGCTTTACCAGTTACTATTAAGTGGCAGAAACTCACTGATTGCAAATTGGTTGCAGCTGGATTCTGAACAGCAAATATTTTGGTATGTCAGGATTATAATTATAATTTTTTTTTTCATGCCAGGAAAGATAGCATTGGACATAGAGTAGAGCGCTACACATTCTAACGTGCCCCGGAAAACCTTTATACAGTAGGCAACTCGAAACTTTCTTGTCACCAGTACAGAACTTTAATCACTAAACTTTCTCTACATACTCAGGTTCAAGATTGTTAATGTTGGTGAGTCAGGTACAGGGCCTGTAGACTCTGCTAAAGCGACTTGCTCTGTGTATGTGTTATATTGTAGGATATGAAATATTGTGGGTTGACAGATTAGAAGCGTAATCCGCCCACAGGCTTATCAGCACATGCCATGGCTGTGTCATCATTCATCAAGCTTTCTCTGCAGGAAAGTTCAAGTTTGAGAATGAACGAATAAACACACAGATGCAGATGCACATACCCGGAGTGAATGGCACAAAACCCCAAAAAAGTAAATTTAGTGTGACTTGCACATTTTCTGGGCGGCATAAACTGCTGACATAGATGTATTCTGTGGAAAGTACAAAGTAAACCTTCAAAGTCCGTACAAAATAAACACGATTAATATGGGGTGATTTATCATAAATTTCTAGCACATATCATTACTAAAAAAGAAAAACGAAAACATTACAGCTATATATAGGATGTTAGCAATATTAAGAATAGAAATGAAATAAAGTGTGGCAAAAATTTACCTGCATTTAATTGCAGGAAAAACTGTACAATTCTTTTCTCTCTTTTCTTGTTGTTGCATTAAACACATGACGCTCTAACAAGAATGTTCTATCATGAAGCATACAGAATCTTATCATAGTTATTCTAAGAACAATTCCAACCCATCAGGAGTTGTCTTTGATTCGTGAGCACCTGATTGAGACATGCAATAACTCTCCATAAGCCCCTGACACAAGAGCCCTTAAGACTCTACTCACAGTCCCAGGCATAATCAATGTGTGAGCCTTCTGAACCGCCAAGCAATAAGATAGGACTCGCATGACTGAGATGCAAGTAAACTAGAAATTAATGCATTGGAAATGCAGAGAGCACTTCACGTTTTTTACCTCCAAACTACAGATGATTCCAATTTCAAGAAAAAGCCCTTCTTAAGTGCATCTCATAGCAACTGAACATCTCATTCGAACTGCATTTAGCATTATGTGAGCACCGGCATTCACAGACCATGCTGACAGTGCAGGCGTTACTATCTCAATTTTTTTTTTCCCCCAATGTTTTCCACAGTTTATCAGGAAATAGATGGTTAAAATATAAATACAGAATGAAGAAACAAATGCATACATACTGTGTACTCTATAAATCCAATGCTGGTTAGATAAAAGACTTTGTGCTGATGGTAGACAGCTTTATGTCCACCTACCAGGACATCTGCTGAGACTCCTGCAGTGCTGTATCATCTCCACGGATCCATATAAAACTGTGGTTCTCTTTACAGAATTAAATTAAATACACTGTAAGGGTAATTTAATTGAGGTGTGAAAACGGCTGGCGGAATGTAATTTGCAAAGTAATAAATACTTGAGATTGTCTTTTGAGAAAGTCATAGCATTGCTGGAGTTGTAAATAATCCCCTTTTAAGTTCATGTGCTCTGAATAATCAGCTTTGCTGCTGTTCATGTGTACCAACCTACAGTAACACAGCTGCCAGCCCTTAGAAACGAACAGACTCACTTGACTTTTATGTAAAAGGACCATATGTTCTTGACTGTAAACATTTAAAGTGAGAAATTAACTGATCCAGTTTGGATCAAAGTGATACACAGGATAGATTTTTTTTTTTTTGTAAGGTGAAACAATATACAACATTTTCCCAACATAAAACTTTATGTCCTATCCTAACTTATCTGTAATGAACATGACACAGGGAGGGAAGAATTACTTTGATGTGATTATCTTTGCTGATTTATCCAAATATAATATGTAATAAAATATAATATATAATGTAATTGAGCATTAAATCATTAATGTAAAATAATAAACCAAAAATAATCCACGCAATCTTACAGGATAATTAACTAGCATAATCTAATTAAGCAATGTTTATTGGATCCATAACATGATTAATCTGAACCAAAACGTGGTCTGCTTAAAGATAACTGAGGACAGTTCCACCAAACAGAGTGACTGTAAACTCTTTAATAGCTTTAAGACTCCAAGTCTGCATCACTGAACAGTCGGGAACCACAACAAACTTTACTTCATGTTAACTGCAAAGCATTTCTTATTATACAACTGCACTTTTGACATTATAGAACAACATTTCAGAAGGGATATATTTATGGTCCTGAGGATTCTATCTCATGTCATCTCTGGGAGTTTTTGCTTACCACCATCGTCTCTTTGACTTGCTCAGTAGTGTTAAGCTGATTGAGTTACAGTAAAAGCATATACATTTTTCAACTTATATCGAAAATGTTATGTCTGTAAAGCTGCTTTGTGACAGTGTCCAAAATAGATTTGAACTAAACTGAATTAAAATAATGGAAAGGTTGTAAATAGAGGTTGTAAGGCCACAGCATTCTGAGACAGCATTTCTATATCTTGACTTCTCGGTAGGTAAACACACCTTATTAAACAAAGTCTGTGCTTTGTTTGATCCTCAGTCTGATCTCCTGTTTACTTTTTGGATTGCTGTTTGCACAGATTATACTGTGACCACCACTGTTTGGAATGCTTGCTGATTAATAACACCATTTTGAATTCTGATAGATTTTTTTTTTATTTTTACATTTTATCACGAAGGTCCTCTGGTGTACCATTTCTTCAACAAGTTAATGTCACATGGGTCTCTATTCTGAGTACTGAGTATTCTTTTGTACAAACAAAAAAGTGAGTGTTACAATAATCACAATCAGTTATTACCATGATCATGTTAAGTGGCAAAACGTGCTCTGTAGTCGACTATGCACAAAAACACAGAATACCATTTTTCATACAGCACCATTCTAATAGAGTGAAGATACAGTGGTAATCCTTAGTCCCAAAGTGTGACTGTAAATGTTCTAGCTGAAGTTTCATACCTCAAACTCTCTTTACTCCGCCGCCAAATGTGTCATTTCAGTGGTTATGTAAATGAACTACCGCTGAGCCACGCCTCATCAGAAAACAGCAGAGCTGAGCAATGAGCCAAGGGAGGGTGTCATGATTCTCTATTTTTGTTTATCTAGTTTTTCTGTCATTCACAATTTCCATACTCTCAGGTCACCACCTCCCTGCAATCAGCCACACCTTTTCCTTCGTTTTATTTTCCTGATTTTTTTTTCCTGGCCACTCCTACTTACTGTTTGTTTTTGTATTTAATGTTAATATTCAGTGAGAGCCAGATAGCGTCTTCGTGGCCGTGCTCCTAGAACTCTGCCGTAGTCTATACCTGTAAGTCTGGTGAGCTTCTGATTTTATTTTGTCTTACTGTTCAAGCTTTTGCCTAGCTTCAGTTTGCAAGAGGATACTGTGCCTAAGTTTGGATTACCCTCGAGACGTTTAGTTTAAATAACTCTGTTAATGAATCCCTTTCTTCTCTTTTAATGGCTGTTTCAATGGCTGTTCACATGGATCATTGCCTTGTGCATGACAGGAGGGTTATATAATATATCTTCTTACAGTATATGAGGTCACAATAGGGGAAAATCTAATTGGCTTGTTTAAAAAGCAAGGAAAAATTACATCATACCACCTCTCTCTCTCTCTCTCTCTGGTACATATTTGTGGTTGTCATCAGGCAAAATTTAACTGCTGAACTCAAAAAGTAATTACTTACATGCAGACCAAGTGACCAGAGTTCAGTAAGGTATCAATATTCCATAACAAATCTGAATTTAATTTGTTTTGGCATTTTATGACTTTTTAAAAGATGGATTAAATAATCAAAGTGTGATTTGTTAACATTTTAAAATAAATGTCAATTGATAAATGCATATAACTTTTTCTCATTTTCTAATTATTTGGTTTACTAATCTTGATGTTCATGGTTTGTTTATTTTAAATAATGAAGTAAATAATGTTAGCTATGGGGACCTGAGATTAACAAGGTCAATAAAAAGTTTTTAAAATGTGTTTGATCTCTGCTATAGATTTAAAATAAAAAAAAATTCTTTATGTACTTGCCTCTGGTGTACGTCCTTTGCACCTCCACATAACAGAACTAGAAATTAAATACGATTCTTCATAGGGAAGACAAGATTGGTAAAATTCTTAGAATTCTTTATTTTATTTATTTCTTTTTTTTAATAGCAGCCATCATCTCTGCCCTATATGAATAGAAAACTGCAAGCAAGACCTCCAAGATTCTCACAATGTTTCCACTAAAGTCTCTGAGTTAGAGATACAATGCTTATAGTATGCGTACGCCATCTCCTACTCTTTATTTTAAATAATGCAAGTCCCATTTCTTACTGGGGTGAAGGAAATTTGATGAAACTGCAAAAGAGAGGTTTTTTCACATCAGTCAGATGAGTAGGATAGTAGGAGGCTGACAACTGTACCGTCACTTTAAGTTAGAAGTACAAACTGCATTGCAAATCATAAGAGAGTTCTGTGAAATGATGACCATGCAAATGTAAATCATCTGCTCTTTATTAGAAATCAATCAGTTCCTCATCCATGTCAATATCTAGCCACGATTTCACCTGGACAACTTCACCTGGACTAGTTCATTTGCGGTGCCTGGGGTGAAACGGGTCACATTATTGTTTCTGTTGTTGTTGTTGTTGTTGTTGTTGTTGTTAACTATTCTCTAACTATTCTCTAGCTGTTTGCTCATGTTCCCAAACAGAGGTTTGAGAGAAATTGCGGTAACATACAAGTTTGACTGTGTTTGTCAGCTTCTTACAATCCATGATTGAATAGTGGACAGTGATGTCTGCCTGAGCACGACTCTCTCTGTCGAGCATCTATATGTGACCAGACAGGTTTATGTTTCAGCCTGGTAACCTTGAGCTGAAGTGACTAGGCACAGTGTCAAGTAGTGTGGGAGCTGACTCACACCCAGACGACCACATGAAAGTTTTACTCCTATTAAAGTAGCTGAGAGAAAAATGTTATACTAAAAAATGCAGTCACACTCGTAATCTATAAAGGTACCCTTACCCCGAGTTCGGTGTACTTCCTGCGGAATAATGTATGTAAAACATGTCTAATTACAATGCTCTGTCAGCTTTAGTGACTGTATAAGTTCTTAGCCAAGTATACTGTTTCATGCACAGCAGTCTGTGGAGTTTACATAGAATGGTGGAAGACATACTGTAGTGAGTGGCAGTTCTGCAGGCGGAAAAATCACTATAGAGGAAGAGGAGAAAGAGGAGAGAAGCCAGGTTCGACAGGAAGACTACAGTAACTCGCACAACTACATTTTACATGTGTGGTGGTCAGGAAAGCATCTTAGAATGTACAACATTCACAAAATGGCACCTTTAGGTAGGCTGAGCACAACAGATGGACATCATTGGGTTTCATCATTACTCCTGTCAGATATGACCAGGAACCTGAATATATACACAGATCAGACATAATATTATGAACACAGACCCAATACTGTAGGTCCGGCTTTTGCTGCCAAAACATCTTTGACCTATCAAAGCATAAACTGAAGGTACACTATGCTGTGCTATCTGGCACCAAGCCATCAGGAGCACTTCCTTTACGTTCGGTAAATTAGGAGGGTGAGTCCCAAAGATTGGACATACTTTTTCGGCACATCCCATATATGCTTGATTAGATTGAGATCTTGAGAATTTGAAGGCCAAGTCACCACCTCAAACTCACAGTTGTTGATACTCAAGCCGTTCTCGATACATTATTTTCAGTGTGAATATGCACTTCTACAGCATGGCATGCACCTGCCGTGGTCATGCTGTAGCTCAGAATGGCATCCAGTCTACACCACGCCAAAGCTTGGCAGCTCAGACAATACTACGTCCTTACTGTTTTCCACCGTGTTCCTGCTGCCAAGTTGTCCAAGATCTTACTGCAGTCACCGAATTCTTAAGGACGTTGTAGGAACATGGCTTAGGGTGATGTGGGTTTAAATCATATTGTTTGGCAAACAGCACAAAGGACTCAGCTGTACTAATCTACCATTTGGTGCATCATTTCTTTACTCTGTCTTCCACATGTCTATCAGAGACAGAATGAGCAAATGTCACACACACATATGTCAAACAGAGTGATGGCCCTTAGACCCCGATTGACCTGCTCTACTGTCACACCTTTACTTCACTGACAGTGTCACGTTCTCCACACCCTCCATCATGTCTTTCAGCTGTGTCTTCGACCTCCTTGATGGCTGTCTCTGGAAACTTGCACAGTATGTCATAACTTAATTGCACATATGTGCATAAGAGATCCTCATGTTACACTGATGAGGCTATTAAATTAAAAAGTGTGGAGCGTCTTGCTGTCACTGTTGGACACGTTCCCAAAAAAAAGTCGTTTATATTCTGCTAATGTAAAACTAGTGTCAAAACTCCCTGCTGAATCGATGTGTTGTACTTCCTCCCAAAAGAGGCCTGTGTTTATAGGCAGAAAGCGAGATCTACTTTTTCATGGTCTGTGCCAGGGATGCCTTTGATCAAAGCATATCATTAGACAGGTGCATAATGACTTTGGGTGGCAAAAGTTTAATTATATTTGCCAATATTCTGGGGGGAAAAACGAAATTAAATGGTTATAAAAATCATTCAGTAATTACGGCTATATAAACCATCCTCAAGATAAATTGCTTTCACTACTGACCAAAAGGTTTAGAAAATAAAAGTGAAAATACTGATAAAATACCTTACATACTGTACTGCACAGGCTAATCTTGTACAGGAGTGGCCAACCAGCCCAGCATAAAGAGCCAACAAAAAGCAAAAACACCATTGCAAAGCGCCACACACAACAACAGCAACTTTCTGTTTATATATATATATATATATATATATATATATATATATATATATATATAAAACTAATCTAAAAAAAAATATCTCATTCTGTTTCTCTGACTCACATTGCAAGATGTTTACCTCATGTTTGAGAAGTTTTCTTTTCATTTTAGTATGGAGTGAAGTGAACAGGGACTCCAGGTTTGAAGCTTTAAAATGCAAAAAAAAAAAAAAAAAAGAAATATCTAATTTTTAATGGTTTATGCTCTGGGTGGAAAACAGCACGGATGCATTCAAATATCCTACAATACTGCCAATAAAGTTACCAATAGTTTAATAAAAAATAAAATAAAAAAATTTCTGTTGCCATGCAAGGCACCTGTCATCCAGGTAGCTAGGACAAATGTAAACACAAGGCTGCGCGTGTCACTCTCCCATCCAATATGCTTTTTGTGCATAATGCATTGTTTAGGAGCACAACAACATGAAATCCTTGTAAACCATTCCGTAGAGAACATAGCTGGATGATTTAGGCAATAGGAGGTTTGCAAAAGTCACAATGAGCTGTAATATAGCAAGAAGGGTTTCCCATTTCGTCCAATAAAACGCAATTCTTCCCATTCATGTAAGAATATCTTGTTCTTCCCTTCATAATAGCATTTACAAGTATGACTCACTGACTCCAGCCATGGCGATTCAGTCAGTAGTGCTAGCTTTACTAACAAAACCCCTGCGTCTGTGCGAGTCATGTTACGCTTACACTTGTGCTATGTGTCTGTCGCAAAGAGGCAGCTCTTTCACATGAATGATGAGAGCCAGCTCCTCTCAAAAAGACTTTTTCTTTTTAACTTTGTTTTTGTTATAACCACAGAATGAAAGTATGATGTTTTTTTGGCTACACTGATGGGCCACAGGCACTTCACGTACCGACTGAATATTGTACTTTCTGCGTGCAAAAAGGTGTGATAACAGACAAGGATCGTATCATCATGTTAAAAGTAAAAAAAATGTTTAGAGTTTACAAAGTTCAGGATGAATAAAAAAAATTCATTAAACATATGTAATTGTGTAACGATTTTATACCAAACACAATGTAAAATAATGGTAATCTGTATAGTGGTATTTAAGTGATATACTGTAGGTGCAGACATACCAATCAGAGGTTTACAAAAATTTACAGGTTTAAAAACAAAGAACTGTTTGGCTCTTATGAAAAGAGACAGAATCATTACTAGGTACCTGCATGACAGATTCTTTATATGATAACATTATTATTATTATTATTATTATTATTATTATTATTATTATTATTATTATTATTATTATTTTAATAATAGTAATTTTATTGGTATTTAAATGCATTTTGGTAGATCACAAATTATAAAAAATTATAATAAAATCAAAGATGAGATTAAAAAAAACAAAAGCACAGTCAGCTACTATCAGTAAAAACACTACAACATGGGTTTTTAAACAGTAATCTCATTCTAGCATCATATAAAAAAATAGACAACCCTTTGACACAGTGTAACACTTAAACAAAGAATGTGCCTTTTTTTTTAAACCCAGAAATTGAGTTTCACTTAGCTGACCGTGTTTCAATAACCAAACCCTGGCACAGAGACCAGATTCTATGTGAATATTCCTCCTTAAAACAAAATGGCACAGATTTGAATGTGCAGACTGAGGAACGAATGCATGCTAGCTCACTTAGCTAACAGATGTTTAATAGCTTCCCCTGCTGTGGTAATGGAGCCCTGACTATATCCACTGTGCGCAGTCAACGGGCAACAACAAGGCTGCACATGTCACTCTTCCATCCATCAAGCTTTTTGTGCATAATGCATTGTTTATAAACAGAACAACAGGAATTCCTCGTAAACCTTTCTGAGTACAGGGTCGGAATGCTTTGAGCAATAAAAGGTTCGGAGAAAGGTTGACAATACATTGTCATGGAATATTCTCTCTGTAAATACAAACTATAAAGCAATTAACCAAAACATCAGAGTCTTGTTTAACAGAATGTAAGATTGAAACAGGATTTTTCGAGCCAACCCTCTCATTCATTTTAGAAACACCTGAGCCCACAGCAGTCATTTCTCCAAACAATGGCAGTCTATCCATCTTTCAGTTTTCCTTTTACATTGTGGGGCAGCTTGGTAATATGAAGTGTGTAAAGGTAAATGACAATAGTCTGTTAGTAAGAATGTATTTTACAATATTTATTTATTTCATTCCCTTACAAAAAGATCGAAAGCTTATCTAACCTCTTATTACTACAGTAGCTAACTACATGCAAGTGTTGGGGGGGGGGGGGGGGGGGTTGTGTAAGGGTCTTACTAATGTGCTGGGTTATTACAAGCTACCAGAACAGCTTCTCTATGTCTTTGGCACAGCTACTACAAGTCTCTATAATTGAACTGGAGGGATGAATATTCTTCCAATAAATATTCCCTTAGTTGGTGTCTTGATGGTGGTGTTGCAAAGTACTGTAGTGTAACATGGCATTCCAAAATCTTCTAATGGAGTCATTCTATAACTTGGGGTAAATT
This sequence comes from Clarias macrocephalus, assembly GCA_011419295.1. NCBI lineage: Eukaryota > Metazoa > Chordata > Actinopteri > Siluriformes > Clariidae > Clarias > Clarias macrocephalus. The sequence continues at coordinate 106,498 of JAAGKR010000773.1, forward strand.
CCATATCCGTTGATGATAAATATATTAAAAAATATTATATTTTACCTGCTAAGGAAAAGCATTTTACTCACTCTCACTCACTCATCATCTATAGCACTTAATCCTGTATTCAGGGTCACAGGGGGCCTGGAGCCTATCCCAGGAGACACCCTGGACAGGATGCCAATCCATCGCAGGGCACAGACACACACATACACTCACTCATTCACACACTACGGGCAATTTGGGAACGCCAATTAGCCTAACCTACATGTCTTTGGACTGTGGGACTAAACCGCAGTACCCGAAGGAAACCCACCAAGCACGGGGAGAACATGCAAACTCCATGCACACAGAGACGGGAATCGAGCCTGGCCGGGGATCGAACCCGGACTCTGGCGGTGCAAGGCGACAGTGCTAACCACTACACCACCGTGCCGCCCGAAAAGCATTTTATAATATATATAATTTTATGGACAGAATGTCCATCCTATTCTTCACTCCCAGTAGCTTGAAATTTGTCTTAATGTTGCCAAATTGAACATGTTTGCCATGTCCACTTTTGCAGCTAAGGGTTTCTTGGCTTCGAAATAATGACTAAAACCACTAGAGCTAATAACTCTATAATATAATAAATATACTTTCTTTTAGTAATTTTAAAAGTCTACATGCTAAAAATATTATTGTTTTCTATATAATTGTCCACTAAGCACTAAGTTCTGTCAAATACGCTACCACCAGAACTTGTAAAAAGTTTTTTGTCCCAATGCCAAGTGACCAGCATCAAATGAGGTCAAAAATGGGTCTTAGTAACGTGCTGGGTTACTACAAGCTACCAGAACAGCTTCTCTATGTCTTTGGCACAGCTACTACAAGTCTCTGTAATTGAACTGGAGGGATGAATATTCTTCCAATAAATATTCCCCTAGTTGGTGTCTTGATGATGGTGTTGCAAAGTACTGTTTAACATGGCATTCCAAAATCTAGGGTGGCTTCTTTCTTTTTTAGTGCAGTATGCAAGTAGATCACATGCCACCACACAAACACACAGAGGCACAAACACACACAGACACACGCCAGTTTCGAAATTTCATTCAGCTACCTGCAGGAATCTCTGCAGGAAAGCCAAACACACGGGGAGAAACTTTGAATAACCAGTATCTAAAACTCAAAATCAAACCCTGAACTGCAGGAAGCACCAATACTACCCGCTGGGCTATCACGCCAACCTAACTAGATAACTATGCCTTTAAAATGCATTTTCTACCTCTTCCTATAGTTTGAAATGGGAAAAACATCTGATTCTTGAGCTCAAAGATGGTATAAGAAGCATCTTGTTTGTTAAGAGCAGGAAGAAAGCTGTCTATTGAGTTCATTTAATCTTCATCCAGTTAGGTTCCAATTTATTATTTTTTTTCCGGGTGCTGTCTTTTTGTTTTCTCCTTAGCTTTGTTACACAATGGAGAAAATAGATTGACTTAGAAACCCTATTTTTCAAATGTTTCATATGTATCTTTCATAGTGAACAACAAGTGGCAAAAGTAATAATGAAAATTATGATGTGAATATAGACTGTGCCACTTTGCACCCACATTTGATTAAAGATTACAACTGAACTGTTTACATGTATGCTGATCCAACATGATGTGCATGTAAACACATTTAATCAGAATAAAAATGTTTAGCCTTTTTGAAAAGTGGTTCTATTTAAAGCTTATAGATATGACAGAAGAAGAAGGTTAGGCTTCCCATCGTTTCAGATAAGACCCACATTCAGCGTTTTGATTGGTTACAAGTATTCGGCCTCATCCATGATTACCTAAATGCTTTTCTAAATGTTAAATGTAAGCCAATCAATGCCTCTTCCTCAGCTGGAAACCTTGTGGATGAAAGTCCAAATCAAAGACAGGTAGGAGAAAGTTGTTCCCAAGGAATTTACTAATTAGGAATTTTCCTTTTTGGAAATTCACATCACATATTCCCACAAGAGACAAATAGTTAGATTGTCTTTACATGGCTAATGATTTTATATTTAATAGATTATCAAAAGGTTTACAACACCCTTCTCTTTTCAATTGAGCACTCATTCCAAGCAGGGCACGGTACAGTCGGTCAGATTGTTTAGACTGAATTGTTTAAATGGTGTATTTTTAACTAACCAACGAACTAAATTTAGTGGTAATATGGAGGAAAAATAAAATGTTAGGCTGGATAGAGATTCAATGACACCAAATAGTTAATGATTGAAAAAACATCACCCAAGTCTGCAACTGTCTTCAGTAAGCCTGCACTCACTGTAGCCTCACATTACTGTTCTCGTCCGACAAGATTTGAACCCAGTGATGTCTTCAATCACCTCAAGGTGCTTTTCTCTTTATTTCTGTTGTAAAAGGTCAGTATTTGAGTTACTTTCATCCTTCAGTATCGGTCTTATCCCTCTTCCTAGACCTCTCTCTACAACAAGGCATATGCTTGTTATCTGCATAATTCGGTATAAACTTATGGAGAAAAATCCCAGGATGTCATCACAATCTCAATTAATCTGAAATACTCCTGCAACCAAGCAATGATGTTGTATTTTGATGCTGAATTTGACCATAAGCTGAGCCTATTGTGAGGTGGTGTTATGTGGTGTAGGTGGTGTACCTCTGTAATAAAGGCCTTGGCACTTGCAGGACTCATGAAGAGAACGGCTCGGCGCAGCGTGTCCCTGTAGCGGTGCAACTCTTCCATCCTCATGGTGCGGAACATCCCAGTGATCATCATGTTGATGTTCGACTCCACCTTCTGTAGGGAAACGTCCATCCCCTGCTGGGATGACTTGTCCAGAAAATCTTGGATCCCACGGATATCTAGACATGCACAAATGATGTCACAACGGTTACACTTTATACGCGATGCCTTTCAATGATTTTATTGAAATAGAATATGTGCAGTAAAGTAAATAGATGTTCCGCACAAATAAATGTATCACAAACATTCAGGACCTCATTTATGAGATTGCAGACAACACAGGCAGGGGAAATAACATCTCATTTTAACTATTGTCTTCAGTCAGCAGGGACAGACATTAGTGCATCCTCAACCATATATTTCTGCCAGAAAGTTTGGCTTGAAAGCTGTAGCATGTAAGGGAACATTAGCAATTTCGTTAATGATACACAGGCAAGAGAGACAAAGCAAGAAAGAAATGGCAGAACTGGAGCACTGTCTCAAGCGTGAGGTAAATAAAATATGAATCTCCTCCAGTTAAAGTAAGGCAGGCTGCATGATCATCCTTCTGTGCAGTTAGCTCTGTCCTACAGCAAACCAATTCCAGCATGGAGAGAGGAAAGCAAACTGAGCGCACAATTATAGCAGGCAGAATTACGGTACTGGGGCATTAAGAGGTGAAACAAAAAGCGTGTCTCTAGAGGTGCTTTTGAGATAGTGGCACTCTGAATAAGAACTTCATGTAAGTCATTCATTCATTCAGCTTTTATACCGCTTATCCTGTACAGGGTCACAGGGGGCCTGGAGCCTATCCTCGAGACAATACGCACAAGGCAGAGTACACCCTGGATAGGATGGCAATTTATCACAGGGTGCAAGCACACACACACGCACGCACGCACGCACGCACGCACACACACACACACTACTGGCAATTTGGGAAGGTCAATTAACCTACTCTGCGTGTACTCCACATGCAAACTCCACATACTGTAGACCCGAGGCAGCAATCAAACCCTCGACTCTGGATATGCAGTACAGAACCCTTATGCCACTATACCACCCCACATATAAAGTGAGAAAAAACACAGAAAAATAAAATCTAAACCATCTTGGTCTTATTAATCTAAGTATTACTTAAAGCTGGAACAGGGAACTGCCCATGACCTCCACATTATTGTACTTCATTGATAGAAAGATTGAATACACATTAATATTCCTAAGCTGCCTATAGAAAATGAGTAATGAAATTGTTTAACATCAGGTAAGCCATAGATTTCCTTTGTTTCCTACTGTACCCCAGAGTTTATGATCTAGTGCCATTGGCTGAAAATCAAAAGGAATGATAAGATTAATTTCAAGAAATATTCGTGTATGTAATGTATGAATGCAATGCACTGAATTCACAATGAATAATAGGATTTTCCTCACTATACTGCGTATATGTGTTTTTGTTAACGTTGCGTGAGGTTTGGGCAGAATTCATTATCATGTATCATTGAATATCATCTATCATCATCTGTTGAATCTGACGGGTTTTTTTTCTACATTTTTTTGGGTGAGATGGAAAATTTATACCTATCGAAATGTTGTTGGCAATGTTATGGACATTGATATTCCATTGATATTAGGCTGTTTTAAGTTACAATTACTTTGATGAAATGATGATTACATGACAATGGGATGACGTTCAATGGATGACCCCAAAATAATGTTGCAAACACAACTTAAAAACAATACTCATTTACAGCATTCATTTTTGTCTACTTATAGAAATAAATCATGAATTGCTTATTGTGCTGACAGTAGCCTATTATATCCTCATATCCCAATCCCATATCCCCTCCTTTCAGTGGCTAGTAGATTGAGCAGAACTCCAACCTTAGTCTCAGCAATGAGTTTACCATGCTTTTATTTGGAGACATTTATTCCATGTTATCTTGACGTCATTATAACACTAGTTTAAAAACAATGTTGTCCCACTGTTGGGTTTGGGGTGAATATGGTGCAACCTAATAACAACTATATGTCATCATACAATGTTGGGCTCCTGTTCGGATCCTTGTTCAATGAATATTGCCCACTTAAGCTATTTATATTTTTCTTTGCCCTCCAAGAGGTGTTCAAGTCTACCAGCTGAATTGTAAAAAAATTTCTTGTGAATAACAGCATAATGAAGAATAGTCATAATATTCTTAGTTGTTGTAAAGAAGGCCATACATACAGGCCCAGGTGGCTCTGAGCCATTGCAGTCACTCCCCTTGTTGCTTGTCCTAACTTGTTGCCTTGAGAAAGAGACGTGTCTGTCTTTGGGAACTGCACCATTCGTTCATGAACACCACTTGCACATCATAGGATATTGTCTGGGATTTATAGCCACATCCAACAGACAGTCCTGATCTTGCTCCAAGCCATTTCCACATGTTTGTGCCACATGTTTGTGTTTCCTGATTAGATTTGAATGCCCCTTGTACAAATTTACCATTGCCATTTTTCATGACTTATTCTAACTCATTTGCATTTGTGTTCCGAGATGAATCCTGAAATTCTGTTTAACAGTGCTCATTTAATGATAGCAGTTTTAGCTGCTCACATGAGTGTGTTTTTTGCTTGACAGTTCAAATCTAATGATGTCAGATGTGTGCATACACACGTCTTCAGCATAAGAATATCTTCAAATTCAACACATTCATAACAGTCCATTGAATGGCACCATGCACACAAAGCTCATGCACAATCCACCTACTGGTATTTTTTTAGCATGTAGGAGGACACCCACACAGACATAGGGAGAACATGTACTCAAAAAGTAGACAGTAGACAGAGCAGAGGTTTGAACCAAAGGCCCTTGAGCCGTACGTCTATAAGGCAGCAGTACTGCCTGTTGCACCAGAGTGCTGCCCTGAAAGCTCAGACTGTATAGGTAAATTGTAAGTTTTACACTAGACTCCCTGAAAAATCTTTCTGAATGCAAATAAAAATAGAAATATCTGCTCCATTTTTTCTTGTAAAAAAAAATTGCATCTCTGAATACAACCTTAGAATATTTGAATAGAAAGGAAATCTATTGAACAAAATCTCATTCATTCATTCATTTTCTGTACCTCTCATCCTGTTTGAGTCGCCACACATTTGCTCTATCCATTAACTATACTAGCTGATTGTAATTGGTTCAACTCTTCAGCCAGATAGGCTTAAATTAATTAGTGAACCGTTTTGTGCTGGTTTAGTTAAATGATGAAACAAATACTGTATGTGGCAGGGCTTTTACTTTCTGAACACTTTTTAATACTTTTAAGCAAAAATCACAAAGGAACAAATAGGGTCTTGAGTTCATGAGCATGACTACGTACGTGACATTTGTGTATGTGTAAAATAAATACATATATAAAAATTATAAGTTAGGGATATTGTGAGAGACTCAGTGGATGTCATACGTATGGTGTTTGTTTCACTTCAGACATTTTTGGGATAGGGAGGCAATTGTATTGGGGTGACAGACACACCACATTTTGTGTTTTCCATGTAATGGTCTTATTGTGTACAGGTGTGCCTTATATTGGGGCCAATACCAAAAGACAACCCTTTTCAATGTGGCATCAATTTCAACTTTTGTGGGTATAAAAAGCTGGTATTGTCAGTAAGTTATTCCAAGTTCATCATTCAAACAGCCATGAACAAACGACGTCACTTAACGGTCGAGCCGCGCCACCTGGCAGTCAGATGTTTCTCGTGAACTTGGTGTGTCTCAAAGTGTCATCATCAGACTTGCATCAAGGCACAGACCTACTGGCAGAGTTCATGACAGACCCAGGAGTGGAGCCCCACGAGTGACAGACCGCAACGATGACCAGTACCTAAGGACCTCTGCACTCAGACATCGTTATGCAACTGCCACACAGCTGCAGGCCCGTTTACGAGATGTGAGGGGTACTAGGGTTTCCAGACAAACCATTTGCAACCGACTCCACTGCTTTGGCTTGATGACCATTGCAGGTGACACCACTGACACCAAGACACCGCCGTGAACATTTGCAGTGGGCACAAGACCATGTGACCTGGACAATGCAGCAGTGGTCTACCGTCCTGTTCACTGATGAGTGTCGGGTCACCGTTGCTGGAGAAGGAGAGGTGAGCGATACGCTGAGGTCAACATGGTCCCCAGGGTTTGCTTTGGTGGAGGAGGTGCAACAGTCTGGGCAGGCATCACCAGTCAGCACAAAACAGATTTGGTTATTGTAGTTGGCTCAGTCACTGAACGTTCTTACCTCAGAGACATCATGGAACCCATCATCATCCCCCAATTCGGCCAGCACACCGCCAACTTTCTGTTCATGGATGATAATGCTCCACCACATTTTGGCAGAATTGTCACAGCTCGACTTCAGGAAGTTGGAGTGCCTCATATGGTATGGACATCAATGTCCCCTGACCTGAACCCCATAGAGCACGTCTGGGACCAGTTGAAGCAGAGACTGGATGATTGTACCCCACCCTCATGTGACCTGGCAGAACATACATAATGTAGTAATACATTATTATAGAATGATATTATAGAATGAGTGTGTGAGTGTGTATGTGTGTGCCCTGCGATGGATTGACACCCTGTCCAGGGTGTACCCTGCCTTGTGCTCCAGGCCACCCGTGCTGGAATTCACTGAGCTCCATTTTTTCACAAGCATTTGAAACACAAATATTCGTGGAAGCGGTCTGCATGCCTACGTAGGTGCTTGATTTTATACAGCTTTTATACAGCTTATTATGAAAACTACAGTGGAGCAGAGCTTTTCTTTACAAAGGCCCAAAGTTATGGAATAGCCTTGCAATTAATATTTGTGACTCAGACACAGTATCAGTGTTTAAGTCTAAGCATTTTTGTGAATAGATTTGCCTAAAGGTAAAGGAGCAGATCTGGGGGACTCATGGACGTAGTGTACTATGGTGAACTGGTATGTTTAGATGCGGTCTTCCCAACTCTCATTGATCACTAAGCCAAAAGAACCCGTTTTCTAAAAAGAGCCGGAAATCCCCTTATTACTCTGCAGAAAGTTGGTGAACTCTGTGCACTATGCATATCACTATCCGCTGACGCCATTTTGTGATTTTACATGGCCCACCACTTCGTGGCTGAGTTGCTGACGTTCCTAATTACTTCAACCTTGTTATAGTACCACCAACAGTTGACTGTGGAATATTTATTATATATAGCAAGGAAATTTCACAACCTGACTTTTTGCACAGATGGCATCCTTTCACTGTACCACGCTGGAATTCACAGAGCTCCATTTTTTCACAAGCATTTGAAACACAAATATTTGTGGAAGCGGTCTGCATGCCTATGTAGGTGCTTGATTTTATACAGCTGTAACCATAGAAGGGATTGGAACATCTGAATTCAATGATTTGGATAGGTGAGATTACTTTTGGCAATATACTGTATTGTATACCTTAGAGCATCTCTGAATATGCAACAAGTGAGATCTTGAAGCAAATAAACTACAGCAGCAGAAGACCACACCAGGTTCCAGTCCTGTCAGCTAAGAACAGGAAGCTGAGGCTAAAATGTGCATGGGCTCACTAAATTTGAACATCAAAAGACTGGAAAAACATTGCTGGTATGATGAGTCTTGATTCCTGTTGAAACATTTGAGTTGTAGGGTCAAAATTTGCTGAACTCAGCATAAAAGTATGGATCCATTCTGTCATCCTGTTGATCCTTTATCAGTGGTTCAGGCCGGTGGTGGTGAATGATGTGGAGGATATTTTCTTGGCCCTTAGTACCAATTGAGCATTGTTTAAATACCTCAGCATTTTTGCTGGCCATGACCAACCCATTATGACCACAGGATAATCATTATCTCTATATAACAGTCACCATATCTCTATATAACCGAGCACTTTTGGGATATGGTGGAACCGACAAATCATCATGTCAGTATGGACCAAAATCTCTAAAGGATGTTCCTAGCAACTTGTTAAATCTATGCCAAAAAGGCTTAAGGCAGTTCTGAAGGCAAAAGAGAGTTCAACCCACCAAGTTCTAGCAAGGTGGGTACTCCGGTTTCCTCCTACAGTCCAAAGACATGTACTGTAGATTAGGTTAATTGACATTCCCAAATTGGCCGTAGTGTGCGAATAAGTGTGTGAGTGTGTGAGTATGTGTATGTGTGTGCCCTGCGAAGGATTGACACCCAGTCCAGGGAGTACACCGCCTTGTGTCCTAAGTCTCCTGGGATAGGCTCCAGGCCTTCCGTGACCCAGAGTACAGGATTAAGCTTATAGATGATGAGTGAGTGAGTGAGTGAGTGAGTGAGTGAGTGAGTGAGTGAGTTCTTAGCATACTTGTAAAAGTATATAACACAATATGGCTTTTTCTTATCAGATTTCCAGAGCCATATGTGTAAGAAGTGTAATGCTTATACAATATCTGACAAAGGAAGAAAAACTTGATTAAAGTTTTTGCTTTAAAAATACACCAAAAAAAAAAAAAAGTTTCAAACTGCATGGAGCGATTTTAATACATTTGCCAAAAATCAATCTGCCAACTCCCAGGGCACAGGAACATCATAAAGCGTGGACAGATCCATCTGTTTCTTTTACTTACGTAGGCTAATAGGTACACCAGAGAAAACTATATTGCTGTAAAGACTGTATATAAATGTAAAATGTAAAAAAATGGGGCCAGTCAGAAGGTTACCATCAAATAAATGTACTTCAAAAATTAGATGATGCAAAGTTCTGCCATTCCAGTCATTCCATGTATGCAATATATAAGTATATAAAGTATAAATGCAAAAGTCTTATGCAAAAGTTTAGGCTCCCTTGATAAATAAAAGATTTTGGTGATTTTTTAATATTGATTTTAATATTGATTTTTTCAGTATTTTCAGCAAACATTGGTGCATAGTTACTTTTGATGTCATAAATTGAAAAAAATTAAACCATTATTGTGGCACTATGCAAAAGTGTGGGCACCTTACATAATCAGTACTTAGTGACACCTCCTTGGGCAGATATCACAGCTTGCAAACACCTTTTATAGCCAGCTAAAAGTCTTTCAATTCTTATACTGTTCTCCCATTCTTCCTTGCAAAAGCCTTCTAGTTCTGTAATATTCTTTGGTCGTCTTGCATGTAAAAAAGCTAAAATTTGCAATGATGTTTAAATCAGGGGACTGTGATGGCCATTCCAAAACCTTCAGCTTGCGTTTCTTGAGGTATTCCATAGTGGATTTCAAGGTATGTTCAGGATCATTGTCCTGTTCTAGAAGCCATCCTTTTTTCAGCCTTAGCTTTTTTACAGATGGTGTGATGTTTGCTTCTAGAATTTGCTGATATTTAGTGGAATCCATTCTTCCCTCCACCGGCTGTTTTCTGTGCCACTGAGTGCAACACAACCCCAAAGCATGATAGATCCACCCCCATGCTTAATAGTTGGCAAGGTGTTTTTTTTTTTTCATGAAATGCTGCTCCTTTTTTCTCCAAACGTGCCTTTGCTGATTGTGGCCAAAGAGTTCTATTTTAACTTCATCAGTCCGCAGCACTTGTTTCCAAAACGCATCAGGCTTCTGTAGATGTTCTATTGCATACTTCTGACGTTGGATTTTATGACCCATCAGGCACCCTTACGCAGGTAAGGTTTTCTTCTGCTGACTCTTCCATGAAGTGGAAAGGTGCACCACCACTTCCTGCAGGTTTTTTGCAGTCAAATGGGGGTTTTGATTTGTCTTTCTGACCAGCATACGAGCAGTTCCCTCCAAGAGTTTTCTTGGTCTTTCAGATATCATCTTGATCTCCACAGTTCCCCTGAACTGCCATCTCTTAATTACATTGCTCACTGTGGAAACTGCAAGCTGACAACACTTTGCTATCTTCTTGTAGCCTTCTCCTCCTCTGTGGGCATCAATAACTTTAATTTTCAGAGTCTTACCCAGCTGCTTAGAGGAACCCATGGTTGTTGAGTGTGTGCACAAGATTTGAAGAGTCAAAGTATTTGTAAATCTTTGAAACTGGCATTTACTAATGGCAGCTGTTGCCATGCATCAGATCTAACAAGCTGATTAAGGTCTGAAACCTTGCAAAAATAATCTGAGACTCTGGAACTCTTAGGGTGTCCAAACTTTTGCACAGTGCCATAATAATGTTTTTATCTTTTATTTTTGTTCAATTTATGGCATAAGAAGTGCATCAATGTTTGCATCAATGTTTGCTGAAAATATTGTGCGTATTTTCCATTTCCAAGAGAGACTGTGTTAACATCTTTTCAATGAAAAAAATCACCAAAATCTGTTATGTTTGCGAGGGGTGCCTAAACTTTTGCATAAGACAGTATATGTAGTGACGGCGGGCCACTCTGTACAGGCGCTTCTCGCACACACACACTGTGCACAACATGTAGGTTGAGCCAATGGCGGGATGCACATGACATTAGCACATAATATCCTACAGCAACACATGCAGAAGGTGCTATGATCAGCCGGCGCAATGCCCCTTTTGAGTTCAGTGTGGGTGATGCCGTATTGCTGCACCTTCCCAGTGCTACCTTCAAGTTCCTGGCCTATTGACAAGGACCCTTCACCGTCATGGAACGAGTCGGGCCAGTAATCTACTGACTGCAACAAGTAAGTGCAAGCGAACTATAATGGTACTGAATTATACCATATTAACCTACTTAAACAGTGGATCGAAGTGGATCAAACTTATATCTTGCTCCTCAGACTCTTGCCTCTCTCTCTGCCACAGAGCAAAGCTACAAACTTGTTTAGTGTGGGAGAGGATCAGATCCCCACGCAGAACCAAGAGCTGAGTGAACTTGTGGAGCAGTTTGAGGATGTGTTCTCCACTGAACCGGGGTTCACTCATCTAGTTTACCATGACATTAAAACGACACACAGTGCTGTCATTTACCAGCAGCCGTATAAAGCCACGGAGGCCTGCCGTCATGCCATTAATGCTGAGGTGGACAGCATGTTGTGGCATGGCATCAATGAGAAGTCAATTAGCGCCTGGTTAAGCCCCATCATTTCAGTGCCCAAGCCTGATGGGTCGATCAGGCAGTGTAATAAATTCAGTGTAATACATGTCCACGTTGATCTCATGGACCGATTGGGAAAGGCCCAGTTCATCTCCACCCTTGACCTGATGAAGGGCTGGCCATTACACCAGAGGCCAAAGCCAAGACCGCCTTTTGTACCGACCAAAGGCATTGGCAATACCGGGTTTTTCCCTTCAACTTTTATGGCTCCCCAGCTACATTCTACCTTGACGACAGGGTGATCCACTCTAGTAGCTAGGAGGATCATCTGCACCACCTGCACCAGGTATTGAGTTAACTCCGGAAGGAGGATCTCACCGCTTAACCCCAGAAGTGCCATCTGGGGTTGACCAAGGCACAGTACCTCGAGTACCAGATCAGCCATGGCGTGCTAAAGCCACAACAGCAAAAAGTGGAGGCCGTCTGGTCGTACCTGCGCCTGGCAACGAAGAAACAGGTGCTTTCCTTTCTGGGGCTAGCTAATGATCATCCTTGGTTTGTGCCATTCTTCTCCTCTTTGGCAGGGCCCCTTTCTAATCTACTGAGAAAAGGACTGCCGGAAAAAGTGTGCTGGTAAGCAAGGGAAAAACACGCTTTCAACAGCTTAAAAGCCCATCTTACCAGTTCCCCCTTTCTTCGGAACACTGATTTCTCAAGAGTCCTTTCTCAGGAGTTCAGGGGTGAGGAACACCCAGTCCTATATGTGAGTAGAAAACTTACGCCGCTACTCTACACACATGCACTCTTTCACCTGCTCATCACTGCTATCACCAGCTCCGCACAAGTTTTTATTTTTATTTCATACTTATAAAAATAGTCTTTGCAAAGTTGCAATTTTTTTTTTCACATTGCCAAGATCATCTGCATAGTAAGTTTCCCCCAGCTGGGTTAATTAGTGGGGTCATTGCCCCAAGTGTCACCACTGAAAAACACATCTAAATAAGGGGACAAGGCACAAGTTTTCGCAGATTGTTGAAGGAGGGTCCAAGTCTCCATCTGTTTGCTGGATCGGGTTGAAAGGAGAGCAAATCTGTGGCTGTGTTTCTCCCGATGGGCTGCAAGCAGATGCCTTTAAACGCATGGACCCGCATGCAGAGATCACACCCCAGTCTCTTCACATACAGAGAGACACTTTTTCCTGCTTTTTCACATCTCTACCAAGTACCTTCACATGACACAACAGATTTATATTATATCTAGATATCTAGAATTCTGGCAGGTTGAGCAATTAATAAGACCAGACACGAAACACTGCACTAACGCACAGACCGTGGGGGCCTTAATTTATTAGAAAACACACATGTAATTATAATCAGCATTAGCATCTCTATTATCATTAAGGCTGGCACAGCTCTCCAGCTGTGACTCTACACAGAATTGGGGTGGGTTTTGTGAGCCCAGCTTGGAGAAGTTTTCACATGTCGCTTCAATAATTAAGTGGATGCTGGCTTGTTAGGCAAACATCGGATTAATTAAACACAGTGTGGGCAAACTCACAGTAATGTTAAACTAACAAGATATCATGTCCATCTTTACATGACCCAGAAGGTAGATGGCTAAATTTATCATCACATACCTGTATGGTAACCTGTAGCAGACCAAGCAGGATATTAATTCCGTATTATTATTATTACTGCTTTTTTTTAGGTTAAATGGCCAAACTGCTGTTCTTGCATAAAGTATTACATTAAATTCTTATAAATTACTTCGATGGTTGACTGGGGAGAAATAGTGAAATCAAGACATATAAGAACATGTATTGTTTCAAGATGAGGAGCTTCAGGCGTTCTGCTTCATTCCCTGCCCTGCTGTTCCAAGTCAAACCCACTTTGGCAGCTTTCTTTAGTGCCCTGCTGCATTTTTTCACTCTTCTATAGGAAGGTTCTCTTTATTAGTCCAGAGACATGCAGATTATGTTAATTGCCATTCCCAAATTGCCAGTAGTGTGTGAATGAGCATGAGAGGGATCTCCTTCCCTGGCATCACGATAAATATGCTCATATACAGTACATTCTTCAATGCACTATGGTCACATCCTTCATTGATTGCATCCTCTTTTTATTAGTAATGCTGGTTACATACTTGCTGGTTCATTCTCTCAATGACTACTTGCTGGTGCACTTTATGTACAGTTTTATTTCCACTTGTATATACAAATCATCATGCACATGCACATACTGTAGAAGCAGTATTTTCATATTCATATTATTTGATAGAATTTTCCTAACACTTCAATGCACCATAAATTTGACACATTTTTACCGCATTGTTGCACTTTAAATTGTTAGTGTTTATTAATGCACCATAATTGTAAACCTTTTTTTGTTTTCTCCTCCGCCTCCCTTATTGGAATTCTTGTTTGCTGCTTACTTGCGGTACTGTATATTAAGTATTATGTATACTGTATCCTATCTATCTATCTATCTACAGGTAGCTACAGTACAGACCAAAAGTTTGGACACACCTTCTCATTCAAAGAGTTTGAATTTGTATTATGGCAAGAAAAAAGCAGCTAAGTGAAGAAAAAAACAGTGGCCATCATTACTTTAAGAAATGAAGGTCAGTCAGTCAGAAAAATCAGGAAAACTTTGAAAGTGTCCCCAAGTGCAGTCACAAAAACCATCAAGCGCTACAAAGAAACTGGCTCACATGTGGACCGCCCCAGGAAAGGAAGACCAAGAGTCACCTCTGCTGCGGAGGATAAGTTCATCCGAGTCACCAGCCTCAGAAATCGCAGGTTAACAGCAGCTCAGATCAGAGAGCAGGTCAATGCCACACAGAGTTCTAGCAGCAGACACATCTCTAGAACAACTGTTAAGAGGAGACTGTGTGAATCAGGCCTTCATGGTAGAATATCTGCTAGGAAACCACTGCTAAGGACAGGAAAACTCTTTGAATGAGAAGGTGTGTCCAAACTTTTGTTCTGTACTGTACCTGCCTACCTACCTACCCAAGTCTCCTGGGATAGGCTTTAGTGCCCCCCTCAGATGTTTTCTTGTTTCTACAACTTTTGAATTGCGTTTGACCCTTTGCCAGCTTTTACAACTGTGATTATGTCTTACATTCATTCTAAAATAAATTCTGCACTTAGGTGAAACCTGTGCCTCTTTGTCTTATTGTGAAGACAGTGTAAACAACAGCAACAGTGACCTTGGATATAAAGACAAGAATGTCAAGAAGTGGCATTCAAAAACTGTTCAAATTGTTTGCCTTCATGTTTCTTGAATACACTTTTAAATGGTGCTCCTAACCATTTCAAGGTTCATTATTATAGAAATGTTTGCAAATGTATCAAAAGGTCAGAAACTTAAATTGATAAATATACAAAATTTGGATAAGGTACCTCTGACCTCAGCTAAAGTATTGCTGTAGCAAGTTCAACTCATGGGACATTCACAAAAGTTTGGAATCACCAGGACACTTCCTAGAGCCCAAGAAAACCCTACAGCCATTCTAACAGAACTTTAGAAGTCCTTGAATGGGAATGGGAGAACCTGCTGTAAAAATTACCATTTTGAAAATACAGTGGAACCTCGGATTGCGAATAACGCATTTTGCGAGTGTTCCGCAAGTAGAGCAAAGATTTTAAATAAATTTTGACTTGGAAGACGAACAAGTCTTGGTTTACGAATACAAAGTATCATGTATCACGCATGCGCTTCTTGTTTTGACGCCGAGTGACACGTGATCACAACTGAGCCAATGGTTTTTCTCTCTCTTGCGCTGTGGAATTGTGGGCAATCATCTCCCCTGCTCAGTCTTATTGCTCGTCTCTTACTGGTATAATCAACATCCGCACACGTGCGTACTGTTTGCATAACACTGTGACCACGTGTGTGCGCGTAAAACATTTTATTTTGTGTTTGTATGCGTGTGTGTACTGTTTATTAAAACACGTGTCTCATTAGAGAGCTTAAATATCCATTTTCTCTCTCTCTCTCTCTCTGTGTCAGCCGACACTGCACTGTGCGTGCGTCATTGGACACAGTGCCTCTTCACACACACCCCTCCTCTCCTCACTTTCACACACACACACTCTCTATGCTCTACACATAAACACTGCTCTGTCGCAATTATTTTTCAAATGTAAAGTGCCGGTTAATTTGTTTTATTTATACTTTACGGCAGTGATTCCTTTAGTGTGCACTCATGCAGGTGTCATTAGAGAGATTTCTTGTTTATTTTCCCGATAAAACAGTGTTTCTGTTGTGTGCATGCGTGTGTGTGTGAAACTCAAATAAGAGGGGAGGAAGATAAGAGAGGGGGAGGGGTGCGCACAAACGGGAACACTTATCTGTTAGGATTTTATTTAAACTTTTTTTTAAAGGTAAAGTGCAGGTTGATTTGTTTTATTTTTACTTTATATTTTGTATAAATAATTTTTATGTATTTATTTTTGGAGGCTGTGGAATGAATAATTTGAGTTTCCATTATTTGGTTTACGAGTGTTTTGATATAGGAGCCCACTTCCAGAACAAATTATGTTCGTAATCCAAGGTTCCACTGTACTTCATCTATTATTGGTAGAGACACTACTATGCCTTAATGTAATGTATATGGTAGGTACTTAATAGTCACTGAGGGCATGAAGAAAAAGATTCCCTTGTCTGGGTGACTATCATTGACCACTTTGAACTCCAGTCGCATATCTAATGAGAAGCACGGTGCTGTCTGCTTCATGCTCTAGATTTTATTCATAGTTTGGATTGGGCAGAATTGAGATGGGTGGGTACATCCATCTACATTTACATATACATTTAGGAATTTGGCAGACGCTCTTATCCAGAGCGGCTTACAAAAGTGCATCCAATTACAAACAGTTCCTAGAAGAAAAAGATATCTTGTCACACACAGCTTAGAGGAGACTGGAGTAGCTTTGGGAGAAATCCACATGTGCAAAGTTATCTAAGAAGACTCAACGCTGTAACTGCTTACAAAAGCATTTCTACAATGTACTGAATATGGTGTCTAAATGCTGCTAAAGGACAGATTACAGGTTAATGCATTTATGGCAAACATATAATTTTTTGAAGTAAAGCACTTCAAATGTTTCATGTGAAAAATTGCTTTACAAATAAATTTGGATTTGATTCTGATTTGATTTAGCTTAATTTTAACACTTGCATATTGCACACCTTTCTACGCAAGCAAACATAAAGTCTATAAAATGTTTCTGTTAATTTTCCAGTTCCATGTTTTTTCATGTACACCTCAGATCATGCATTGTGGCATCTTATAGTATGTACTGTACTTATTTTTTTATATGCACTGTTTCAATGACTGTAGCTGTAAATTATAAAAATGTTCCCAAACACCGTTTGTAAAAGCGCATTTTTCCTGGGCAAACTGAAATAGGTGATAGGAATAAAAAATATATCTTTTTAGACCACTTACAGTATGTTCAGGACTTTATAAAGCATTTCTCTCTCATTTTGAGGGTTTTCCAACCTGTATGTCTGATGAACAAAATTTTTTTGTGTGCATATAATGAAGAGATTTAATTCAAGATGAAAATTAAACTACAACTATGAATTGATGAAGGCTAGATAAGTCGTTAGCAGTTAGCTAGCTGATCTTTAGCTCTTAAGAAACAGACGAATCAAATATGTACTTTCAAATCATATTTATATACAGTACGTAAACCAGTTACAATTAAGCATATCATTGCAAAACAATGCACTTATATCCATATACAATGCATCTGTTGCTACAAAAAGCCCATGAAATTGGCTTAAACAGTTTTACATTCATTCTGTGGTACTGTACAGTATATATTGCTTTCCCAAAGATTTACAGTATGTTGCTTCAGCATGCAATACTATTGTAAACAGCATTAGCCTCACACTGTGCCAAAATTCAACAAACAATAACTAGATAATAATTATTATAACTCTTTCAGCTTCAGGATCTGAGGTTGAGTCATGGACAGTCAGAACAAATCTATGTTTAAGGATTTATTTATTTATGCCACACAAGCTTGAAATGATCCCTCTTTAAGAAAGCATCCCAACGTTAACTGTTTAGCCCACATTGCTACAGCTCTTTCAGAGGTCTAATTCGGAACACTTTGCTGTACATCTGTGCTGTCTCTTTTCTGCCTGTTTGGAGCAAATACAATGGCCACTCCTGGGAAACTGAAGTGGTGGATATTTTTTCTGTTTCTTCACAATGTTTAACAGCACTCTTAATTACATACTGTATGTTATAGTACATCTGTATCAACTTTTGGTTCATCAATACAAGCTTTATTCCTGTGTGGAATCACTTATATTATACTATACTACTTAATACTTACCTAACCCTAATCTGACTGTACGCCATGTGTACAGCGCTGTGCTATACTCAAAGACTTTAGTGACATCCGTGCATGACCTCACTAATGATCTTTAGGCTGATTTAGCACAATTCTCCAAAATTTCTACAAAAAGTTTGTGGAAAATCACTTCAGAAAAGTGGAGGTTATTATCAGATGGGACTAAATCAATAATGGGATATTTAGCAAGTACATATGCGTGTGACTGTTCAAGTGACCATGTACTTTTCCCAATGTTGTGTAGATAGATAGATAGATAGATAGATAGATAGATAGATAGATAGATAGATAGATAAATATACTGTATAGTCAAATAGCAGCCACTCTAAATGAAACTCTACATCAAATTACTTCGCTAGTGGATATTTTGGGAGGCACCCAGTCTTTGTGGGCCATGAGATCGGGGATAACCCGGGCCACATGCACCCATTTACTATTTGTTTCATGTTCGTGTTTGGACTTTGTATTCGTGTGCTTGGGGCTTTTATGTTGACAGGAGCATTCATTCATTCTAGGTTTACAGATTTCCACAGGTGTTTGTAATCCTAGGTTAATCAGTATCAACATTTAAGCTCCACTTGTTGTGTTGTTCTTGTTGCACTATTTCTGTTCAATTAGGTTTATTGTTCTAGTTCATCTGTTCTGGTTTGGTTGTTCCTATTTGTCTTTTTCTCTTAAATTAATCTCTTAACATCTGCACTTACCTGCCTACATCTCTTTGCTAAGTTCTTGTCATTGACCTGATGCAAAGAGCTAGGGCTGGGGCTCAAGTGAGCTAAAACGTTCTGCGCTTTGCATCAATCCCGACTTTACGGTAATTTTTTTCTGTGTATAATGCTTTGACTATGCTACCTGAAAACTACCGGCAATAACAGTGCTGATAACAAACCAGCCTGCCACAAGTGAGACAACAGGTGCATGTTGTGTGTGAAAATCAAGGTTACTGAACTAGATAAGTGTAAAATCTGGGAATGGCAAAATCAATACAGCAGGAAAACTACAATATCTCCAAAGACATTCTTTTTTATCTTGGGTCCGGCTTGGGGCAAAGTGGGCAGCTGGCTCTGACGCGAGGATAATTGGGTCATTCGCCTGAATCATTGCTAATTATATCCATGAAGGGGGACAAAATTTGATTTACCCTATCTGTATCATCTACTCATTTGTTCAGCACGGAGTCCTAAAATTTAGACAGTGAGCATGCTAATTCAACCACATCCTGCAGTTTGCTACATGTAATTAATAACTGATTATACCATTCTTTGCTTTCCTGGTATATAAGTATAGGTATAAAACTATGGATGGCATGGTGAATTTAGTGAACACATAGTAAAAAACAGAAAGAACTGGTTAGACAGGCTGTCCATAGATCTTAATAAAGAACAGTCATGCTGACCCCATCTTTCTCTTTTCTCTTCATGTTTTGAACCGCCTTCCCCTGTGGATTGTAGACTCAGGCATGAAGCATGAAAAAAGCATGCTATACAGATCTTCAAATGACTTCTAACCACTTCCCACAAAAGCACAAGGCAATCCCCAGGATGAACTTTCTCTATTACCATGGCTGCCTCATACAAAGGCTGCACATAGAATTCTATCATGAAGAAAAGATAACCAAAAAACAAACACAATCTAAAGGCTAACATAAAAAAAAAAAAAAAAAAAATAATAAATAATAATAAAAACAGTCAGAACAATAAACTATTCCAGCCTCGATATTGACTATAAAGCCATGGTCACCCTTGAGTTTTAGCTCGGACTATAGACAGCCAAAGGCAGCAGACCTCTGAGATCTCTGCGAGCTGAAGGCAGAATATGGTATATGTATGGAGTACATTAATGAAAAAGAGAAACACGTGTCTGTAAAATCAAATACAATCATCTTATAGTGGATCATGTAATGCAGTGGTCCCCAACCACTAGACCTTGTTTGGTATTTAGTATTATTTTGTACAGAAAAGAGTAAAAAATATATACTTTATTTCCATTTTATTGACTATCAGAGTGTTTTATTTTGACTAAAGAGATAAACATCAGATTATCGCCCACTCATTTCATCTGTACCTGTTTCCCCAGGTTCACACTTTCCTCTGTATCAGTTTTGATGCCAGAAAAAATTAAGTTAATGTTACAAGCTAACTCTAACTGAAATGTGCGAAAAAAACAGACATCTCTGGAAAGCTTCTTTGAAAAAGCCAAAAGGCCCGGTGATGGGAGAGGAGACTTCCAACAGAAAAGATAATAAAAAGAACAAAAAAAGTAATATAAAGAAAATGCCAAGAGTCCAACCTAAATTATGGGTTTATTTCAACTGGCGATTAACATGCTCCATGCCCACTCTGTATTATATAGTGGCCTGAGAAGTATGCCGACATCCTGGCTTAAAATCAAGATGGGATATCCTAAGATGACCATAAAAACTCTGAAAACCTTGCTTCCATTTCCAACAAACCTTTCTTTGTGACATGGGATTGTCTGCAGTGACAGCACTGAAAATGAAATGACTGAGCAGACTGGACATAAGAAATACACTTTGGGTGTCATTGTCTTCTATGACTCCTATTAGGGTCCATCTTGTTGCAGGGAACAAGCTTAGGGCTCACACTGATTCTGCGTTATGGTACAGTATGTTGTGTTTATTATGCACTTTATTATCTTACATAAAACTGGTCAGTGGTGCTAAAAAAGTTGGAGACCACTGCTGTAAAGGCGAGTGAAGAGGGCTGGATGTGTAACTTAATTTTTTTTTTTACCGGTATATAGTCTTGACTAAATAAATGAAAGAAAAAAAAAAAAAAGGTCCTAGGCATATCCCAGGTAACCCATTACAAAGCAATATTTGTAATAGAACTGAATAAATTGCCAAAGCCTTGTCAGGTCAGCCCTTTTACTGTAAAGCTTTCTGCATTCACTACTAAACCTGAAAGCAAAGGACGATGAGGAAACAGAAATCAATTTACCAACACATTCAATTGTCCAAAAAGCTATTTTAAAGGAAGCCAAGGCAATTTAAGGGTAAATTGTTCTCAGTGAAAGAATGCTGATTAGAAGAAGAGCTCAACTAATGCCCAGTGGATCTATCTTCCGAATCATTGGACAAGCTTTCAGTGAGCTTAAGGCAGGAAGAAGAAGGAGATCTCATAGGCTTCATTATGGAGGAGTGTGTGAGAAACTTGGCTTCCTGATGTAGCTGAAAACCGATCCGTTTCTCTTTAGAGACAGCCACTTATTTATCGTGGCCTTATCCTGCTGCATCCGAGTATGGCCTCCACGGGGACTGACAGGAAGATGGAGTTCTCTCACAGGCAGCTGTGCAGCTTCCCTATCTCTCTTTCTTTCTCAATACCAGACACACACACACACTCAAGTACATGCACACACACCTACAGGGTTCATTGATGGTGTCTCGGCCCCACACTCACTTTTTTTTTTTTTTTTTTTAAACCACAGAAATGCACACACATTTTTCTAGTCTTCTGTCACACACAAACACATATACTGTACACACACCATTTTTCTTGCCTGATTTTTCTCATTCCTTTACTTGCACACTTACACAAGGCAGACTGATGTAGACACAATAAGCTAGAATAGAAACAACCACATGGTATTTTTTTCTAAAAATAATGAGAGATGGTGTTGATACGGAGTGACCAAGTACAGGTTATGAATAATATACTGTACAGTATGTGACTATCAGAACCCTGCATGATTAACAATAAGCAAAACCACCCGTTCTCCATTATGTGTGATAATTCACTCTTGACAAAAAATACACAGCTCTTAAATTTTGTTACTACAGTACATTGAAATATGTAGCTATAACCTATTGAATTTATTATTTTTTTTTGTTGAGTGTATTAAGAGGATAGCTATACAGACAATTTCACATGCATGGATGCATGTCTCTGTATCCATGATTGGAATGAAGTATTCATTTGTCAACCAGCTGTGCTGTTTTCATGTGCTAAAATCAAGTAATTCATAGCTAAAAGCTACCTAGTTGCATTCATAAAGCATTTGCTTTCATTATCTTAATACGTTTAAAATGTAGGGTAATAAAATAGCAATAAATGCAACCAAGTTGCAAATTAACCCATACTACATACACATACTGTATACTGTACTGTACACATACACAACATGTACAAGTACTCACTACTACTACTACTACTAATAATAATTATTATTATTATTGTTGTAGTTATTATTATTATTTTTTATTAACAAAAATATTTGTAAAAATAATTTAAAATAAAAATTTCTTCTTATTAAATAATAATAATAAAAAAAAGACCAAAAAATCTTTAGAATAGTTTTGGATACATATCCAAAAGAAGTCTTTGACGATATCATGAGAAGCATCTTTAATCATTATTGTGCTTTTAGATAACGAGAACTCTAAATCATTCTTCAATGTTCCAAAAAACAAATTGAAAGGAAATTCTAGTTACTGTTGTTATGTTGCTTAAAAGCATCATGGAAATATGTGACAGGACCAATGTGGACTAATTGGTCCTCTTGGTCATCATACACTGACCAACAGGACCAATTAGTCCACCCTTACGTGCTTGTCGAACATCCCATTATAGATTTAGTTCACCTTTGCTGTCATAATAACCTCCATTCTTCTGGAATGATTGTAAAACGTGGCTGTGGGGATTTGCTCATTCAAATACAGAAGCATTACTTAGGTCAAGGACTTCCCATTTATACCCAAGGAGTTCAGTGGGGTTGGCTCAGGACTTTGTGCAGGCCACCCAAGTTCTTCAGTGAGTTCTATCCTTAGCAAACCCTGTTTTCAGATTGTAATTGTATAGAATACGAAAAATATTATAGACAATTCTGTGCATTATACGTACACATTATGCATTATAGGTCAGATGTACACATGCTTGCAGTCATATGGTGTAAATTGATTGGTTCTAATGATTGCAATTCTTTACAAAACAAGAATCAGACACCCTAAAGGTATTACAAAGCAAACTGGTTGCTTTGTTGATGAAGAAACAAACACCTGAGTCAAGGGAGGAAAATGTGTCTTGTAGATAAGGCATGAATAATATTTAGATAATCGAAATGCTTGAATCCAAATAGTAATAATAATTCTTATTATCAAGGTTTTATTACAACTCTATACAGTATGAGGAAAAACCCATATTAGCATTAACAACCACACTTAGAAACACAACAACGTTAACACAAAAGGGAAAGGCTACAGTAGGTCCTTACTGAAGCTCTCATCCGAGTGCAGACTGGCACTCATCATTCGGAGAGACGGTGGAAAATGAAGAGCTGGAGAACGTTTACAATATGCTACTGAAGCTTGATTTACTGAAGCTTGTATTGTATTGTATGACCTTATTTTAGATAGCGTAGTACAGCAGAAATAGTCTAACATACTGAAAATGCACAGTTTCTTTTTTTATTGTGATCCTCCTGTATCCTGCTGTTAACTTTCTGGTTATACTGATGTTTTTAATGTTTTTGTTTTTTTTGTTTTTTTACACTTGCACTCACTTGTGTTTTTAACAACCCTGCTAATGAACTAAGTCTTTGGGGTTAGTGTCAAAATGTCAAAATGAATCCACATCCTCAATCCTTGATTTACTGGGCTTGGACAGATCTTTCAAAACAGCATAATGCTCTTACCGTAATCTGTGTCATAGAAGATTATAAACTTCTGCCAGGTGTACTCCATCACCACTTGGAAGATGACATCATTCAGGTAGACAGGAGGCCGAACAAAGAGTGTGTAGTCATCAGGTTGCCCGTGGGTGGTTGGAGGGCAGCTGGAGCGAGGTGTGCCCGCTGGTGCTCTCTGGATAAACAGATGTGGGATGTGCATGGCATCGGCCAGGGTCTGAAGCGAGCCTGCAGACATGCATCCGATTGAGCTTACCAGAGCAAGGATGCCTCTATTCATCAGCTCACAGGCTGCAGAGACGGAGAAAAAGAAAACAAGACATGTTTGTTCAATATTATATGGATTATTTAATGTGCGGGACAAGGATTAGATATACGTGATACATGTGAATGGTTGTTAAATAGTCAGTGAGCATAGTTATGCAAAAACCCCCGAAAAGCAGCAAGTAATGAAGATTTTACAGAATCGTATTGTTCGCTTTAGGACATGGTGATTATGTGGCTCAACCTCAAATATAATTGCAAACTGGAAGCCAAGGACTAAGTAATCAATGTGCCTTTTCAGTATGCTTAATTACTAATTAAATATGGTTCGAATAGAGTCAGCAACCATCATAAGGCACTGTGTTGTTAATGCTCTGACAGAAACCATGGCATTAATGCACTATACAAGCTGCTGCCGGATCTCAATAGGAAAAAGCATAAACTCACGAGTATCAGCTTATATTACACACTGCATGGTACAAAGCACTTTACACGAACCAATTAATTGCTCAAGTGCATAGTCTGCAAAAAAGCAGCCCAGCGATCCATCATTAGAGGGCACTGGTGCTGCTCGTGAGCTCTTTATATGCTCTCTTCACCTCTCGCTACTATTCCAATCCGCACTAGTGACTTTGATAGATGTGTGTGCAGCCATGTAACCCATCCCAACCCTGTGTATCATTGCCCCTAAATAGTGTGTGCTATTAATTCAAATAATAATCTAATGTGGAATAAAATGTTGAGATCCAACTCCACTATAAAAAAAAAAGAAGAAGAAAAAAAAAAGAAAGCATTCACCCTCAAAGACCCAACTGAATTCCCCACCACCCACTGTGCTCCTGGACACACTGCAACATCAATGCCAGACACATACATTCATCTCACTTGGCTTGTTTCATTGCTTGTCACCGGATTCAGGGAAGGTGAAACATGGAGCATGTCACCTGAGCTGAGGTGAGATGTAATTTGCCAGTTGGCAGAAAAGTTCATTGTCCAGGGCAAAGCATGACAGTAGCTGTTGAGCCTTTTATATGTTAGGGAAAAAATGATTGCTAAGAAAAAAAAACAAAATGCAAAAACGTGTATAGGATGTTGGGTTCACTTGTGCAGTTCAAAATATGGATTTCATATTTAAACGTTCCTAAAAACACAGATTACTGCCTAAAAATATGAAAGTCAAAATATATATGACAATAGATAAATCTTCTTTAGGTGGTGCTACTGTACAAGGAAAAAAGTTGAAATGACATGCTTGATCAATGTGATTGACCAAAAGGACACCATTTCATCATTACATTATTTAACTGTACATATTTTAACATTACATAATTTAAAACTGCATGCTAAAATATGTCTCTTAACACAGGGATAAGTTTACTAAAGCTCAACTTTGTACAAATGAGCATAGGCCTGATTCTGTGTTTAGCCTTCAAGTATCAAGCTGTTGCTTTTCAATTGCCTGTTAACAAATACATAGAAATACTGTATCATCAAACTGGCTACCAGCAACCAGCAGAGAAAGGCCAGTGTGTATGTGCTGACAAAAAACATCATTAGTCCTTAAGAACATACAGTATAACTCAGTTCAAGCATATTTATTAAAATGCACAAGCAAAATTAGCATACATATATTTAATCATATTTGCACACAGACAGACACACACTCAGTTTTTGATGTCACAATGGATCGAACATTAACGCCACGATCCCAGTGTGCATACAATGTGCATGCAAAAGCTTTATAGTGATTTCATTTCTTGATCATGCTAACTGTATTACTCTGTGCTACAATGGAATGTTCATTACAAATCTGTATTACCACAATTTAGTATTGAATCATAGAATATAGCAGTTGCTGGGGTGAATCAAAAAAAGCCATTAAGTCTAACTCATGTGTATAAAATAAACTAGTGAAAAAGTCTTTGCATGTTCAGATGTTGGTCAGCCTGTTTAGTTAAAATTGTCACTGTTCCCGGTTTGGGTGAGCAAGATGGTGTAGCTCTCTCACCAAATGAATCACAGTGATATTAATCAATTATGGGCATCTATATGCTTGTATGCATGTACAGTACTATATGCAAAAGGGGGAGGGTAGCACTTGTGTCTGTGTTGTGTGTTAAACAGACTTGCATGCGTAGCATTTGTTTCAGCCTTCCCCATGCCTTGTTGGTAGCTGTGATATGGGCTACGTTGGGTGTAAAAACTGGTAAATGATCAGATTAAGAGAAAATGGTTTTATTAATATTACCACTAAACCAAAATGATTGTAGCCTTTTTATGCAGCCATAACATTTAAATGATTAAAATTAAAACCACCCAGGTTCCCCTTGTGCTACAGTGGCTCTGTCCTCTATGGTGTGGCTCTGCAGGGTCTCTTGGCTGTGCTATATAGCCAACATTCAACTATTTTTGACCATTTGTGCTGCATTGGCTTTTCTCTGGAATCAGACTGGTCGGCCAAGCCGCTTGTTACCAACAGGCATGGGTGAGCCTTAGGTGCCCTTAACCCTGTCACCAGTATAGTGGAATATAACTGGTAATCAGTGTTGACGTTGTGTGGTGTTATTGTTATGGCTAATCAGTAAGTAAATAAATAAATGAATGAATTTAAGAAACAAATGAATAAAGTGGGGATCTCTTTCAGAGTTCTTAGGGGAAGCCTTACAGTACACAGCAAGCGTATGCAGGTTTGAAGTATTAAGTGTTGTCCTATGTCTTGGCAGCCCCACCTGATATAGCGGCAACGGCAGTCATAGCTGAGCGCCTTTGTAGTGACTGTGGAGTGTTTCGGCAGAAAGGCCCCATTTACTCCTGACAGGTGAACACGACAGAAAGCTCAATATCACGCTCTACTGCCTCCACAGTGCTTGAACATTCTGTCTAGGCATTACTGCCCTCCCTCACACACCTGCACAAGCCGTGTTTCCTAATGAAATCTGGCTACTGTTTATTCACAAAAAGATGGACAGCTTTCTGTGTGCTTAAGCTCAGCTCAGGTGTGCTAATCATGCAAGTCCACGTACTGAAAACCTTATGTTAGAGTGGCTCTCTTCTGCAGAGCTCTATTAGTAATACCACACGTCTGCACCCATCATCATCAATATTCTGATATAATTAGCGCGGCGTAATCTTCAATCAGGAGTAACAGTGCTTTGTTGCTGTTACTTTATGGGAAACATCTGGAGCTCATTCATTCATCCATTCATACATTCTTGCTTCTTCAATATGTCCATCCATCCTCATTATTAATTACATACAGTAGTAATGACATGCAAAAGGAATGATTTTTTTTTAATGTGATTGTAGTTATGGAGATTGTTGATATGTCTGTTAAGTGATATTTATTTGTAACTCTTACTGTCAGCACTTTTAAAGTTCACGGTAAAGCCCTTTTGGATTTTAGATATATACGAATGTCTTCTAATAGGAAAACAGACTTCAGGGACCGTGCTTTTCTGGGTTCTTTGTAATGGGACAAGTGTTACGTTTTGTCTTATTAAAATAAAGGGAGATCAAAGAGAGCCTGCTGAGGGAATGACGGCTTAAAATTGCTTTAAGATATATGATATCATGAACCAATGTTTCAGAAACGTTTCACAACAACGTTTTAATGTAAGTAAAAGGGTGTGTGTGTATGCGTGCATAAAAGGCAAACTTTTCTCAGGAAAGTGAACATACTGCAATTTATTGAAAAGATCATGCAATCCTTGTGTAAAGATGATTGATTGTGGCATATACAGTTTATGCCAATTTGGATGCTATAGGTTTAACTGCTATGAAATTGAGTATTAATCATGAATAATGTTTTAATGAACACTTGTGTATAATACATCCAAATCCCATAAGATGCTATTTAAGTGGGGTAATGAAATATAACTGCTCTACGCTGCTTACTGACAACCTTTATCTTAATTAACTAATCGCAGCACAGGTCATATTTATGTATTCAGGGAATGCAAAGAAATGACAGCTCTAGTTTTTTTTTCCTGTGCACTGCACTCTGCCTCCCACCTTGAACACTGCAAGCAAGGTCAAGGAATAGGAGAGAACTAAAACATTTCCTTATGGGTAACTCTCCAAAAGTCACGATGTAAGCAGTTTGATAGAGGGATGATCTCAGTGTATTGAAGGGACCTGTCTTACTGTCTCTGAGCGTAATGAAGACGCATGAGCACGTTAGCATGCCAGCTGGCTGCAGACAAGAGGAACACAATCAATGCACGGCAGGCCCACCTGCTTCTGCGTGTCTGAAGCGTTTTTAAGAGGATAACATAGCTCTTCAGAGAGATAAAGAGAAGAGACTGAGGCAGTCTCGTATATATTTCTTCAGCTTAGAAAAAGGCAGAGCTTGGCATCAAGTTTAGCGGGTGAGTATGTAAACACTTGTGTGTCCTCTTGCTTCTTCACCCAAATCAGTATGCAGAAGTTTTCTCTCTAATTGAAGCGATTCAAATTGAGCCATTTATCACAGGGCCAATCTCCTCTGAGTGGAGCACATGCATTGAACCTGTGAATCATTCGAAAAAATTCCCCAGTATAAATCCTCCCTTTCCTCTGCCTTCATCTCTCACTGACATCCATCTTCCACTTGCCTGACTACTTGCTCCATCCTTCTTTACACCTCCCCTAAGTGGAATTTGAGTTTAAGGGGGTGTTATCCAATATGTCACTATTGTGAGACCACTCCCTATTTATCACCTTCATCTTTTTCTTCTAAAGGGAGGGTGTAAATTAACTAGGCAATATTTAAATCACTGGAGCACCACCCCATGGTGCACCACCCCATTATACTGTACTCTTACTGTGCGTGCGTGGTAAGACCAGCATTTTCCAGAAAGTTGGCTGAGACGACCAGGCCTCATAAATGGTCTCCAGGAATTCCAGATCTCATTTCATGTGAGGAGATGTACAGGACCAAGCCTTGCACACTGGAGGACTTGGAGGCACGGATTCAGGAGGTTATATTCCAATATAATATAATGTTATATCAGCAATATCCCAAACGACTTCCTTCAGAAGACCATTCCTTCCCCGGCTGTTTGAGGAAATGGGTTGATGCAACTGGTGCCTATGTAAATAATTTTTCATTTTATTTAAAATTAAATTAAATTTTAATATACAGTACAGACCAAAAGTTTGGACACACCTTCTCATTCAAAGAGGTTGAATTTGTATTATGGCAAGAAAAAAGAAAAACGACGATGAAGAAAAAAACGAGTGGCCATCATTACTTTAAGAAATGAAGGTCAGTCAGCCCGAAAAATTGGGAAAACTTTGAAAGTGTCCCCAAGTGCAGTCACAAAAACCATCAATCGCTACAAAGAAACTGGCTCACATGCGGACCGCCCCAGGAAAGGAAGACCAAGAGTCACCTCTGCTGCGGAGGATAAGTTCATCCGAGTCACCAGCCTCAGAAATCGCAGGTTAACAGCAGCTCAGATCAGAGAGCAGGTCAATGCCACACAGAGTTCTAGCAGCAGACACATGTCTAGAACAACTGTTAAGAGGAGACTGTGTGAATCAGGCCTTCATGGTAGAATATCTGCTAGGAAACCAGACGGCAACAAGCAGAAGAGACGCATTTGGGCTAAAGAACACAATAAAGAACACAATAAAGAAAACTCTTTGCATGAGAAGGTGTGTCCAAACTTTTGGTCTGTACTATATACACCTTAAATCTTTCTGCGTAATGAAGTATAAGTACAATTTGTTTTAATAAAGTTGTACAAGTATTAGAAATATGGACGGTACCAATTTTCAATGGCTAGTTACTTTTCACCCACTTTTCAGTGGATAATTTCATTCTTTTGACCCTCCTATTTATTCTGGTATATAACACAGCTAAAACAATGGAAACCAACTTATTGTTTATTCACCATCTAAAACGTTTGCAGGCCAACAGATGCTTTCAAAAAGTAATAGCTTTTTGAAAGCAGTAATTGAGAAGATATGGGTTTACTTTCATTTTGGTCCTGAACCATGATATAATTTAGCTTACCGTTGCCTTTGTGCCAGCACACAAGCTGTGTCTCGGGCTGTGTTTTTGCCAAATAAACTTCCTGATCAAAATAGTAATGACCCCATTGGTGGTGATCTGACTTGACGCCTTTGTTTAGTATGAAGTATACATACTATATTGTTTAGTAGGAGGTATACATACTATATTGTTTAGTAGGAGGTATACATACTATATTGTTTAGAAGGAGGTATACATACTATATTGTTTAGTAGGAAGTATACATACTATACAGTTAAAAGCAGTTTCACTATCATAACACTAACACTTAGTGATTCTACTTTAGAATAAAAGTTATGATGATCAGCTTCTATTTTTGTGGATACATACGAACTAGGAAACAAAAAAGGAAAAGGAGGTAATAGAGCAGAAAAGAAGTACAGAAGAAAAAGAAGGGTAAGGTACTCAAAAATAAACAGTATTTTCAATTCAAAATCACCTGCTGTGTTGAGAAAGAGGGTACTGAGCAGCATCACCTCGTTGCTAAATAAGGCTAAGGAACAATGAGCATTTGATCATATTATCCTTTAAAATGGGTTAGCGTTGTGCTAAAATGCACAGTGTTTTTTTTATTTTTTATGTTTGGCTGTCAATAAATTTGTCATAGTCTACATTTTAACACCTTTTTTACATTTATTTTATTAATTAATTTAATTTATTATCATTATTATAAAAAAGTATGTATACATACGTACTGTATATTATTATAAATACATGTGTAATAATAAAATGTATAAATTATTATTATTATATACATTTATTTATAATTATTAAAAATGCTTACTTAAATATAAAAATAGTGATGATAGTAAAAACAATACTAAAGGAATAGGAAGAAAAACAACAGTAATAAATGACAGTAAAAAAATAAAAGCTGCATATTATATAACTAAGAGATACAGCGGTAGCAGAATGTCTTCAGATCCTTTCAAGTTTTCCACATTTTACGTTATGTTCCACACTGATCTTAGAATAGATTCAAATTCTTTTTTCCTCTCATCATTCTGCACACAATACTGAACAGTGAAAAACAGGTGTGTGGAATGTTTTTGCAAATTTTTATTACAAAGACAGAAGTACCCCATTTACATGAGTTTTTATGACTTACTTGGTAAAAAGCAGCTTTGGCAGCAATGACAGCCTCAAGTCTGTTTGTAAAT
Organism: Clarias macrocephalus; assembly: GCA_011419295.1. Classification (NCBI taxonomy): domain Eukaryota; kingdom Metazoa; phylum Chordata; class Actinopteri; order Siluriformes; family Clariidae; genus Clarias; species Clarias macrocephalus. The sequence goes on from JAAGKR010000773.1 coordinate 137,621, forward strand.
GATGCTACAAGCTTAGCACTACTTTTTAAAGTTTTTTTCATTCTTCTTGACAGAATTATGCAAGCTAAACCAGAGTGGATGGGCACAGCCACAGGTTTCTCCAAAGATGCTCTATTGGGTTCAGGTCTGGAGTCCCGCAAGGACTTTCACAAAGTTGTTCTGAAGCGACTCCTGTGTTTTTTTTTTGGCAGTATGCTTTTGATCATAGTCTTATTGAAATGAAAAGCATTGGACCTGCCTGAGATCCTGAGCATTCTGGAGAAACGTTTTTATTTTAGCATTGCTCTCCCAGTCTGAGGAAAAAATCCCCACAGCATGCTGCCACCACCGTTTTTAACGGTAGGGATTGTATTATTAAAGTTTTGTGTCATCAGTTCAGAAAACCCCCCCTTGGACATTTAAAAGGGTTGCCAGTTCATTATTTCTTCCCCAGTTACATTTCTTTTCACTGTGACATACACCATTAATTGTGAGACCTTTCCTAATTATGTCCAACAAATTACATTAGTCATAGGTGGACTCCAACTAAGTTGTAGACGCATTTCAAGGAGCACTGATAGAGTAAGATGCAACATTTCAACGACCAAGGAGTTAGATGCGCAATGGCTGAACGAAGGGTCTGAATACTTATGTAAATTATTTAAGTTTAACATTCCAGACACCTGTTTCTACTTTATCATTGTGGAGTATTGTGTGCCGAATTATGTGACAGAAAACAATTTAGATAAATTTTAAGGTGAGTGTGAAATGTAACAAAATATGGAACTTTCCATCAGCAATGGAGCAAACTAAGGCGTACAGTGCACAATAAGCGCTGTATGTAAGTCGCTGGGTAGGTAGTTAAGCACTGTGGAAACTGTGGGAAACTGCACAGAGATGCACATATTTATGCACTAATGAAATTCCAGATGAAGATGTACATATTGTGGTCAAACAAACACTTTTATGGGTACTCCTTGTTTTTTGTTAGTGCTGCTACTTCTAGTTTTCTAAAATGCCAGCAAGTGCTAAATGATCCTAATTGAGTTTGAGCTGAACATTTTTTAGCAGAAGAAATGTGACCATTCAGTGAGTTTAGTGCTTTATTTAAAAAAGTAACTGAAGTATACAAAAAATAGATTTGTTTCACTTTGTGGCATATTGGTTTTTTGATTGGTTTTGTTATGTGAAAATAGGAAAATAGGTTGTATTTAGATTAGGAGAATTATGGCAGAATAGGCCACATTGCCAATACAGTGTGTGATTATATTGAGTTTGAATATTGCTGAATTCCTGAGAGTTTTGCAATAATTATAAAAATACAAAAAATATGTTATTTATGTGCCAATATCCTTCAACCTTAAGGCAGTCTGATGGCATAAAACTAGTTAACGCTCTTTCATTTATGTTATTTTGAGCAAATGAAGTGAACCATGTCAAAACCAATTCAAGGTTGAGTTTTGTTCCTAGTTGGTACAGGAAACGTTTCCCCATTATTAACTAGTATTAACTGCCATTCAACACTGATATAAAAACAAAACTGACAATGCCCTTGTTGATGATGCACAATGATTACCTGTAGATACATATTATAACCCAAATTCTAGAAAAGTTGGGACATTTTTTTATTTTATGCAGAAAAAAAAGGTCTCAAAAAATTTGGGACAAAGGCATGATTACCCTGGTGTAGCATCTCCGTGGTGTTGGAATTTGGTTCTTTCCTGATATAAGTTCCCAAGAGTTCATGGTCGTCTTTGACGTATTTTCCGTTTAATTATGCACCAAATGTTTTCTAAAGATGAAAGATCTGGACTGCAGCAAGCCAATTCAGCACCCGGAATCTTCTATTATAAAACCATGCTCTTGTTTGTACCATAGCTGCAGTATGTGCTTTTGCATTGTCCTGCTGAAATACACAAGGCCTTCCCTGAAATAGACATCGGCTAACACCTTTATATATCTTTCAGCATTCATAGTGCCTTCCAAAAAATGCAAGCTGCCCATACCATATACACTTGAACCAGTATACAGTATGAACCCCCATACCATCAGAGCTGCTGGCCTTTTGAACTGAATGCTGATAACATGCTGGAAGGTCTTCCTCCTCTTTAGCCCGCAGGACACGGCATTTGTGATTTCTAACGAGAATGAAAAATTGGACTCATCTGACCATATACCACTTTCCCATTTTGAAAGAGTACATTTTAAAAGAGCCTTGGCCCACAGGACATGACGGCGCTTCTGGACCATATTCACATATAGCTTTCTTTTTGCATGATGAGGCTTTAGTTGGCATCTACAGATAGCACAGTGGACTGTGTTTACCCACAGTGGTTTCTGGAAGTATTCCTGGGCCCATTTAGTAATGTCAATGATACAATCATGCCGACGATCGATGCAGTGTTGTCTGAGAGCCCAAAGACCATCAGCATCCAACAAATTCTTGGGCACAGAGATTTCTCCAGTTTCTCTGAATCTTTTCATGTTATGCACTGTAGATGATGAGATTTGGAAAGTCTTGGCAATTTGACATTGAGGAAAGTTGTTTTTAAAGCATTCCACAATCTTTTTACACACTCTTTCACAGATTGGAGAGCCTCTGCCTCTCTTTACTTCTGAGAGACTCTGCCTCTGTAAGACATCCCGTTTATAGCTAATCATGTTACAGGCCTGATGCTACTGTAGATCCTCTTCCAGCTGAATCTTTTTTTAAAAATTTCTTGCTTTTAAGTCCTTTGTTGCCTTTGTCCCAACTTTTTTGAGACCTGTAGCAGGCATCAAATTTGAAAATTAGACTAATTTAGTGGATAAAAGTGTAAATTAAACATTTCACATGTTCTCTATGTTCTTCGTTTTCATTTTATTCAAATTAAAGAAAAAATGTCCCAACTTTTCCGAAATTTGGGTTGTATCTAACTTTAAAATAAGATTAACATTCCTTTTCTAAAAATCTTAACCCTTAAAACCTGGAGCATTTTCAAACCCTTTTACATTACTATGTTTTAATGAACATAGACTTCAAGAGCTTCAAGATGCAAGTTCATTATAGAGCATCCTTTATTTTCAGCACAACCTTGCCAATATGATGAAATTAGTTTCATTGTTTCATTTTTAACCAATTATAAAAACATGACTGAAAAAATGGTCACATTGGCAAAAAAATACCATAGACCAAATGCCGTATGATCACATGTTCCTTTATGATTTTATGACAAAATAATAATAATAATAATAATAATAATAATAATAATAATAATAATAATAATACGCAGTGGAAACGCAATCAGGCAGTATTAGTACATTAATGACAGTTTTTTTTTAGTACTACACAGATTCAGATACCAAAGTTTCTTAGGCTCATACTTGCTACTTTTATTCACAGACAATTGAATCTAAAATGCTAAAAATCAATTCTAATGCATTTTACCTATGTTTTGAAACTTGCAATATATTGCATTTTCATAAGGCACAACTATGCAAGCTGATGCCTACCAGCATGTGTTTTGTACCCATTTTTTATCCTGTCAAAATATGAACACTAACTAGCGAAGTGATGCTGATGTATCCTCTCTGGAAGCGGTTACTGGTATGCTGCATTGCAATCCAGCGTTTTACATGATGACGAACGGAAGGCATTACTAGAGCTGGCGGAGCATCGAAGAAGTGTAATTTTTTTGTACAGTCAAAAAAACTACACTTTATTTCGACAGGGATTGATTTGTTGTGGTATTGTACGTTTCATTAGGTTTGATGTACACCAGATTTACAACACTGGACCTTTTCATCTACAAAAGGTTTGTTGTGAATGACTATTTACTCTGTGTGCACCATGGATTTAAATTTAGAAAATATTAATAAGAAAATAAAAATGTAATCAAGATACATAACCCCATAAACTTTCAATACATTAGGTCAGATTCAGATTTTATTCATTACCATTGTAAGTTTTGCAATTCTACAAACATAATATATGTAATGTAAAATGTTTTAAGATGAATAATTGAATAACAAGCTTGAGGTTACGTTGTACTGTATAACAGAAATGTTATCAGTTTATGCATTGTGTGCATTGAAATGAGCACAGGCACCAAATGTCAATCATATGAGCATAAAAGTAAATATAATATTTACTGATTTCACAAAATCAAAAAATTAATACTGTGTAAATATGTGTAAAAGAGACATATAATTATCGATTTTGATGATGATGTTTGACAATGTTGCTCATGCAGTTTTGTAGGGTAAAATGTTTTTTTAAGAGGATAAAAAACACATTTTCATTTGCCCAGTGATTTGCCCTGTCATTTGCAGTTTAGGTTCATATCTATTTTGGGCATTTCCCAAACAATTACTGTTCTTATAGAATAATGACATAATTGTGTCTTACATGCATTTATATTGCTCATAATACATTAGATTATATTTTCAAATATAGCAGTTGAAAAACCATATTAAGGACCATTAGAGGTTTTCTATATATTACTCCAAGGTAATAGAATAAGTACATTAAATCATGTTAATTTATGCAAAAAGCAACAAAAAATTATCTTTGTCTGGTCTTTTGTGATACCTTGTACATCTGTACAGACTTATTAACACAAAGTTGTTTAGCAGGTATGGCATTTGGAGGTGTTTTTATGTAAAATAGGCATGGGATTCAGAATATATGGAATGTAGGCTCATTGAGTGCACATGTGTGATAAATAGATTTTTTTCTGTACATACTGGCAGTTATGCCTAATTTAACTTATGCACAATTTAGAACGTGTTTTATGCACACTGGCAGAAAACATCACTGCTGTTTTTTTTTTTTTCTCCTCACAGTTTTTTTGTCTTTCCTCCAAGTAAAACTGGATTATGTGGCACAGGTTTTACACCATATTCACTTACTGACTCAGTCCTTCCCAATTTATCTAGGCTTTGGACCAGCACTAGGAGTGCACTGACCCGTGCAACCCCTCAGTGACTGAGGTTGGTTCCTTCACTGACAATTGATCCAAGTCGGCAGTAGTGAAAGTGCGGCATACCTGCCACTAGTCCAACACATAATTATGTTGAAATGTGCACAATAAAAGACACATTGGCAATCAATTGTTGTCTCATTCATTATTGTCAACTTTTTTGGGGATAAAGAGAGACCTAAAAGTAGACCCTTAGAGTATAAATTAATAAGTGCTTCAGAATAAATTACTAAATGTTTAAAGATCTTAATAAATATTATATGTTCCTTTGATGTACAGTAGTTAGATAATGATATTTTGTTTTTGTGTTATAAGCTTTATACAGTACCACCAGTTTTGATTTCAAATTGTTGAAATAAGTCACTATTTGGGTGTTCTTTCACATTAAACAAGGGATTTAAGATTGCAAACCAAAATCTCCCACAGGGCTTCGGTTTAGTTGTTATGTGGTAACAATGATGACATGATCATAGAATTTATATCATTTTTTTATTTTCATTCTAGCCTTTCAGCTTGCTCTAGTGGTCTGAGACTAGGGGTCCTAGAAAAGGGCACTCCAATCAGGAAATAATTGTTTTATCATAAGATAAAAGTGGTCAGTCAGAAGAATTTTAGTATCAATTTGTAATGATTCTTCTGTCTGATGAAATAAGTTGGCACAAATCATGTCAGCAACATGCCCACAACAAAACAAAGCGTCCTCTGTAGGGGTCAACCACTCCAGTCTGCATCATTCTTGGTGTGCTCGCCCACGTGCACTCGCCCACTTGTTCAGAATATGCTGAAGGATGAGTAACTTAACTAGAACCTTTGTACCACATCTCTGTGGACTTTTGCCTTAAAAATAGACAGTCGAGGTTCTATATAATTTAAATTGCAGCATTGACTCACCTTATTCATTGTAATAAAATGATTTGCTGAATTATATGTCCTGTTAATGGAATTGCACAAATAAATATAATATTAACACGCTATCGCATGTGATTAATCTAGAAATTTTAACGCATTACTATTTTTTAAAGCAAATTATTCATATAACCAAGTTTGACCCTATTGGCCCCCCATAAACTTGTAATAATGGCTGGTTTAGCAAGGATACTAAGATGAATGAGGAAACATCACAAGGTGTGCTGAATAGCAAGTTTAATTATAAAAAAGCTTCTAGATGGAAGTTTGGATAAGACCTTGTAAGAAGTTGTGCACTCAAGCTACCTTCAAGAGGAACTATTTTTACAAGAATACATTAAATGTGGGAATGGTGGCTCAGCTGGCTAAGGTTCTAGATTATTGGCTTTTGGATCAGAGGATCTGGGTTTGAGTCCTGCCATCAGTGGGTTGCCACACTCCATACTACTCGGCCACTGCATGCTGTGCTGGTCCCGTCCAAGAGATTTAAATTTTGTTTAAACAGAAAAGGTAAAAAGTAGAATGCATGAATAAATTGTCTAATGAATAATACTTAGGGGTATGGTTGTTTCAATTTGGTACTAAAGTTTTAACTACAAAGTCTTAAAGGCAGTTGAAGCTTAAAAAAAAAACATTTTCTGCACATATGCAAATAGAGTAATTTCAGTATGCTAATCACATAGCATACCCACTAAAGGTGGAAAAAATTTAAATGTAACACTTTTCCTTTTTCCACAAAGCATCTTCTTCAAGAATCTTCTAAGATGCAGAGGCTCAGGGTGCATTTCAGGGAAATTTCAAGAAAGCCATGGCTTTTTCATATATGGTAATGTTTGCATTATATACAGTGATTTTAGAAAAAATGATTCTTCTGAGGTACTTTGATTAATTAAGAGTTGACCCAAGTGTTCTAAAGAGCTTCTCCTGTGATATGGAAACTATTGGTGAGAACCCTTAACGACTTCTCCAGATATAACAATAAATAAAACAGCCAATAAACACATGCAACTGGAACCTGATTTAATGAAGACTTTGCTCAAATTTCTCCAAGTGAGGGGATTGTGTTGGAGTTCATTCGATTTCATATGAATAAAGTAATAATAAAGCAGACAAGCCTGAAATTTTCACACTCACTGAGCTGTAACGAAATTTACCAAGGACCGTGTTAACAAATAATTAAGTCTGTTTAAACTTTGCAACTACAGCAGTTTTTTTTCTTATTATCATTATTATTTATCATGTTGTATGATGTGACCCCTTATAAAATCTTGGTCAAATTCTATAACAGCCCTGCGAATAACAGAAACCATTGTGTTCTGCTTCATGCCATCAATTGAGCTTATTCAGAGAATGGAGTCACATAAAGAGTAACGTTTTTCAAAATTAAAGGATTGGGGAATTTTTTTTATTTTATTTTTTATTTTATCTATTAGCGTGTTTAGCCTGTAGCACGTTTTTTCCACTGCCTCTACCATACTGTACTTCTAACTATCCTGTAAGGCTTGCATAATCCCATGCATTCCTCCTATTGATGGCGTTTAGATGAGCGCCCTAGAAGTGGTCATGCTATGCAATTTTAGTATTTTAATTTGCGACACTGCAAGAACTTTGTAGTCAGCTGTTTTTGGTCACAATGGCAGTAAATTGGCTTTTAGTGAGCAGGTCACATTATGCATTCTAAGACCACCATGACTAATGATTTTTTTTAATGATGTGCAATTCAGTCTGAGACAGCAAAATTAGAAAATCATACAGCTGTAAGGCTTTCACATTTGAAAATCTATATACTGCTTTACAAAGGATGCATTTTTGTGACAAGTTGGTGTACCTCCTTTTTTTTTTTAAAGGATGGCTTACCTATACCTATATGTTGCTCAGTGTAATCCTTTATCACATACAGTACCTCCTCTTCCTCTACAAATATAGTGTACGTACAAATCTTTTTTACTTTTATTCTGTTCCCATTTGTACTTTTTTTCTTTAACTTCCTAGTCACGTACAGCAAGGCTTTCAGACACTTTCAAGTTTTCCACATTTTATGTTTCACACTAATCTTAAAATGGATTCAAATCTCTTTTTTTCTTTTTTTTCCTCTCATCATTGATACACAATGATAAACAAAGTCAAAACAGGTGTTTGGAGTGTTTTGTTAATTAATAAAATAAAAAAGTCTGAAGTATTCTACTTATATACAATAATAGTCAAAATAGTCAAAACCTAAAAAAAAAGTCACCTTTTAATTCAATGTTTTTGTTTAGTGATTTATCTTATACATGATAGGATATAACTATGAAATGATACATGGTGTTAACGAGGTACCAACTACAAAAACAGTCAGCTGCTATTTTAAGACATAAAAGTCAGACGTTCTGGAATATTTCTTGGAAGAATAGTATCATCAAGTGCCTTTAGAAAACCCATCAAGCATCATGATGAAGAACAAAAATTACCTCTGCTGCAGAGGAGTTAATTTAGAGTTAGCAGCCTCAAAAATCACCAATGAACAGCACCTCCGATTAGTATTGTTTTACATTGTAGAAAGAAATCAAAATCAGGAAAGACGATGGAGATAGATGCAGCGTCCAAACTTTTCACTGGACGTCGAAGTATTCAGAGCCTTTGTTATGACACTTGCGATTTGCGTCTGGTGCATCCTACTAATATCAGACATCCTTGTAAACGCTTTTACACCTTGAATGGAGTCCATCTGTGCCTAATTGACTGCATTGAACATAATTAAAACAGGCACACATCTGTCTTTACAGTATAAGGTCTCACAGTAGGTGGTGTATGTCAGACTGAAAAAGCCATAAGGTTGAGAGAATTAACTGCTGATCTGAGAGACGGGATTGTGTCAAGACACAGATCTGAGGAAGGATACAAGAAAAAAAATCGCAGCAGTGAAAATGCCCAAGAGCACAGTAGCATCCATCAAATGAAAGATATTTGGAACAACCAAGAATCTAACCAGCCCTTGCCTCTCAGCCAAACTGATTGATCATGGACAAAGAGCCTTGGTCAGAGAGGAAACCAAGAACCCAAAGATCATTATAAATGAGATCCTGAGTTCCTTTGTGGGGATGGGAGAGCCTTAAAGAAGGACAATCATCACTGGAGCACTCCAGAAATCAGGCTTATATGATAGATTGGCCAGACAAAAGCCATTTCTCACTAAAAGTGACAGGAAAGCTTGCTGGGAGTTTGCCAAAAAGCACCTGCAGGAGTCTCAGGGCATAAGAAACAAAATCCTCTGGTTTGATGGCTCAATTCCCCATGCCATGTGTTGATGAAATCAGGCACTGTCTTACTCATCTTAGTAAAACTATCCTTACTATCTAACATAGTGATGGCATTGCTAGGGGGATAGATTCGTGGACTGAGACTCGAATAGTAGTCAGTATAGAGGATGAATCAGTGGATGCAGAAAAAATAATGAGCAATCCTTTGGATTTACATCTACTGGGTTTCTGGTTAAAAAAAGGGGGGGGGCACTGATTGTTAGATGCATCAAATTGTGTGAAATGGAAGCCATACATGCGACTGAACTCCTCTAACTGAATTCCTGTAAACATGCAATCGTATATGTTATTAGATCTGTGTGCATGTGATCAGTTATGTTTGAATCTCTAAGAAACATTTTAAAAAGTACTGAAGAAATATTGTCCAAGTAAACGTAGCTACTGAGGAAATATGGCCTTTGGTTAAACCCTCTTTTTTTTTTTTGCTTTGGCTAGCTGTTAAGCCCACTGCTGACTCTGTGCCACAGTCCTTTCAAGCATGAAACAAGAGGTGACAGCGCCACTCTCCCCTACTATGGCAGCAATCAGAACACAATCAGGTCGATATCCATCCATCCATTATTTCTAAAAGGGCTTGTAACCTCCAAGGTGATTTTTGACTCATGCTAACGGAATAGAACATATTAAATGTTAGAATACTGCCTAAGAAAAAAAAAGATAAGAAATAAAAACAGTGTCAAAAGAACATAGAAAATGTACTGTACCCCTGGGAGAGCAATAAAGGGGAATAAAAGGAACAACGGCATGACAGGAGAAAGAAATGACACCAGTAGAAGGAGAAAAAAATAGGTGAAGACCCTGAAAACTTGGGAGAGAGAGAGAGTACGCTGGCATATATCTGGTAAATATGTGTGTTCAGCAATTTGGGACTTGGACAACTTGAACAGGCGACACACTTGAAACAGATGGTGAATGTGGCAAGAGATCATGTCTATGAGATGTAGCTTTAAGTGTATCTCGACCGAGCTGGGAATCTCGTCTGCATTTTCCACTCTAAATGTGTCCCACGGCATCTGTGAATGTCTTTCTGAAACGTTGTATGTACTGTAAGCATTTGCTACATCAGATGTGGAGACAGTCACAGGGACCATCAGTAGCCATCATTCAAACCCAGTTACAGATGCTCAGCTATGAGGAAAACACATCAAACTCATATACTATACTTTCCAAGAAAAGATTAGACATGGTGTGCTGTCAGAATAACTTAAGTCAAATAAGGACTTGTCATCTCATGAGCACAGGTTGGGTACCAAACAAGTTTTCTGCCTTCGACCAGCATTGAAGCCCGCCGCTAGTCTGCATTGTGGTAAAGGAACGTTTTGATGTGGAAAGCCAGGTTTGTGTGAAGGGTGACAAAATTGGTGTGTCATCTCACCCCTGAATTAACTGTATATAGTCATGTGTAAAATTTAGTGCTCTTTCTTTTTGCGCAAAAATGTAATAAAAATTATCTGACCTTTACAGATCTTAGTATTAGGCAAATACAACCTCAACACATCAACAATATACAGTATGTTGTGTCCAGTCTGTTCTGTAATTAATTTTTTGTTGCTGTCACTGCAGAAAACCTAGCATCACAAAAAGATATGCTGAAATGAAAGCAGGAATTTTCAGTGCTTTTGTCAGGATTTCAGCATTTCCCCCCTTAATTTAAATCTGAAATCTCTGCAGGGTTGAACCATAAATTTACGGCTACATCTATTATTCTTTCACAGTGCGACTATTTAATTAACAATACTACAGGCCCCTATGTTTCATTCGCTTGTAGCTTTACCTTTATCAGCAATAAAGATGGAACTCAATCAGAATAACGATTTTCCCGCCACATGTCCTGCGGCGATGGCATAAGGGTCGTGAATTTGCTGGCTTTACAGCTAAGTGGCGCTATAACTGCAGACTACAGACCTTCGCAAGGACTTTCTGTCAAGAATTAATCAGCCACAGCTCATGTGGTAGCAGATGAATTCAAGTGAAACAAATTCATAATCATAGTACTAAAATTACGGTACAAATGTAGAATTTAAATTAAATGAAGGCGTTCCTTATTTGCACCAAATTTAAGCAAAGTAAATGTTAACACAGTGAGCCTTTAGATTTTATCATGTGTAACACTAGCGTAGCCAAATAGCTCTGGGTGTGCATCAGAAAAAGTGGATGTGCAGATAATATATAAGCTACATAACAGTTACTAGACTCTAATTGTATTTAATTTGAGCGCGAACTTGAACTTGAGAACTTGAGCGCGTCAAAAAATTTACGAAACTATGTATACTTGCCCTGCGATGGATTGGCACCCTGTCCAGGGTCTACCCTGCCATGTGCCCTAAGTCTCCTGGGATAGGCTGTAGACTTCCCGCGACCTTGAATACAGGATTAAGCGGTATAGATGATGAGTGAGTGTATACTTGCCTCACAGACGTAAAAAATATATACTTATAGAAAGTGAAATGTCTACTTTTACAGAAACTAATGGGGGGAAAATCGGATTGTGTCATTTGTATGAAGTGTGAATTATAGGCGCAACCACTGAAATGCTGATTGGTTTTTGCCAAACATGGCACTGAGCATTATGACCAAACAAATCCACTTTGATCTTATTTGTCCATTGACATTGTTCAAATGCAGTTTAGCGTTTAGTCGTGCTATCTAATTCTTTTTAGGGAGAAGAGGCTTTCTCTTATCAACCCTTCCAAACAAACCATACGTGTGCAGTCTTCTTCAAATTGTGCTGTCATAGACTGTAACATTTAACATGTGCAGTTAGGCCTGGAGGGTCTGAGATGTAGCTTTTTTTTTTTTTTTTGCTGTTGTTGGATTTCTCTGATCTTGGCTAAATGGGAATGTACTGGGATATCTACTCCTATCTTGAATGCTTTCCACTTGTGAATAATCCTTCTTAATGTAGAACATTGATCTAATTGTTTGGAAATGGTTTTATAGCCCTTTCCATATTGATGTACAGCCACAATTGCTTCTTTAAGACCACAGCTTATGTCTTTCCCTACTGGAATTGTGTTAACACACACCTGAATGCTCCAACCAGCAAACTGCCAAAACTTTTGCTTTTATAGAGATCCGCACACCTGCTGATGATCAATTAATCAAGGGCTGATGATTAGCAGCACCTGGATTTAATCCTGTGGAAGCAGTCTGAGGTTGTATTGGCCTAATACTAAGACCTGTTACGATCAGATGATTTTATTATGTTATTACACAAAAAACAAGGAACTAAAAGAGGGGGTACTAACTTTCACATAACTGAGGAAACCAGAGTACCCAGAGAAAACCCACCAAGCACAGGGAGAACATACAAACTACATGCTCACAGGCAGGAATCAATCCCGCGACTCTAGAGGTTCGAGGCCACACTGCTAACCATTACGCAGAGGTGGGTAGAGTAGCCCAAAAATTGACTCAAGTAAGAGTAGCTGTACTGCAAAATAATATTAATCAAGTAGAATAAAAATTAGTCATCAAAAATGTTTACTCAAGTAAGAGTAAAAAGTATTTGGTAAAAAGACTACTCAAGTACTGAGTACCTGAGTAAATGTCTGATAATTTTTTTTTTATAATAATTAGATATTAGTGTGTGTGTGTGTGTGTGTGTGTGTGTGTGTGTGTGTGTGTGTACTATATATACAGTACACAATATACATATGGGGTATGTATATTGTGTACTCAGTACCTGAGTAAATGTCCGATTCATTTACTCAGGTACTGAGTACACAATACTCAGGGGGGTATTGGACAATGAAACTGAAACACTGGTCAATGAAACACGAGAGAATACTTTTGGAAGTTTCATGGCTAAATTTGACCAGTCTGGTGGCCAATGTTCATTGCTTGCACATTCCACCAGGAATACCCCTATCTCACCTATGCAGTTTGACTTGTGGTGAGATGCTGTGTTAGGCACCATGAGCAGCCGCGATTGCCCGCTGACGTTCCGCGAAGTTCTGCATGGTCCGCAAGCATCCGCAAGGACCGCCAAAGAAATTAAACATGTTTAATTTTTCGCATGGAAAGATGGAATCGTAATCACAGCGCCAAAACTCGTGGTGAATCATGATGAACCGTACTTACGGCCACCACGTGAAACCCCATAGGTGAGATAGGGGTATAAGACCAGAGTGTGAAAGTTTAATTAGAAGAGTAATAGCACAGTTTTGCTTAAAGGATTGCAATGCACGAAACATTACAGGTGACATATCAGATTTCAAAAGAGGACAAATTGTTGGTGCGCATCTCGCTGGCGCATCTGTGACCAAAATGTTAACCATTACGCAAATCTCTGTGATGCATCAAGAGCCACAGGATACAGGGTAAAGTCAACATACCACCAAGAAGGACCAACCACATCCAATAGGAGTAACTGTGAACGCAAGAGGAAGCTGTCTAGAAGGGATGTCCGGGTGCTAACTCGGATTTAATCCAAAAAACATAAAACCAGATCTGCCCACCTCACTGCAGAATTAAATGTGCACCTCAACTCTCCTGTTTCCACCAAAACTGTTCCTCAGGAGCTCCACAGGGTCAATGTGCATGGCCGGGCTGATATAGCCAAAGCTTTGGTCACTCATGCCAATGCCAAACATCAGTTTCGGTGGTGCCAGCAGCGAAAATCTTGAGCTGTGGACAATGTGAAACATGTATTATTCTCTGATGAAAAATTTTCCCGGAAAAATCCTTAGGAAAGCAAGAGGGTCCTGCGCACCCTATAGTGATTGGGCCCTAAATGATAAAGTTGCTGGTCTTTTGGCTGCTTCCATCGAGGGGTCACAAGTGTTACAGGCTAGTAGGTACACTGGAATGACTGGAATAGAAAACAAAACTGTAAACACTTTCCTCTAAGAATTATTTAATTATTTATGCATTGATAACAGATTTCAAAATAATAATTTTAGACAAAATTCACAATACTTAAGAAAACAGGTGTACACGCACATTTACAAAACCCAAAGGTCCACAAATGCTCTTCATAATCCACTTTCCTGATGCACAATGCCACAATCAGCTAATGTAACAGAAGGCCTAAGAAAGCAATGAGGCCATTCAAACAAAGAGCGATGTGTATTTCCATAACTCAAGAAAGAAGTGAAGGATGCTAAGCAGAGTAATTATATTCGACATCGACTGCATGATACTGCATCTTCACCTCCGGATAACACTGAGTTCAACCACAATGATTACTTTCTGTTACCTTGAAAAATAACTCCCTCTGAATCCAAATATGTTCATCATAAAACTCTGGTATTGTTTATAGGCACAATATGATTGAAAATCCTCATACCAACTTTTTCTCATAAGCAAAGTTTGAGGACAGAAACTCCCACGCAAAATAAAACACCAGACAAGAAAGACGGCACATACAGGACCATGCATTTGATCTTATATCCTTCGCTAATGTTTTTACAATGAGTTTTTTAAAACTGGATTGAAATAATAAAATATACAGTACAGTGCCAACCAGGGATGCAGATGTCGCACTTTGTTTCTTAATCAATAGTGAAACAAACATGTTTACTGATAGTTAACATGAGCATATTAACACTTAATTAGCTCATCAGTAATATCAAGATGCATATATTTTTTTGTTTGTTTAAATAGTTCTTATGGCACAATCCTAAGCAATAAAAATACATGGGTCAAACTCATGAAGTAGTTTAAATAAACTGAACTTAAAATAAATAAATAAATAAATAAATAAATAAATAAAGCTATCTAAAATACTGCCCTTTTCTCTCTGTCCTCGTTTAAAAATGAGGCCAATAAAACTACAATTTCTAATGCTGTGCATCGCCTGAACTGCAAGTGCACCCTCTTGTGATTAAGGATGAGCTAAGGACAATATTATGCAAATATTATGAGTTAGAAAATGTTTAATCTGTTAAATTATTAATGGCAATTTATCGGTTAATGATTATGATCATTATTAACCTTTCTAATAACACCAACAGTCTATGTAAAGTAACGGTAGCCCAACATCATTTCGGCAAGTACGCAGCTAGCTAGGAGTTAGCGATCAGCTTAGAGTAGTCTTTCTTGATAGGTTTTTGCTCAAATCGTCTTTATAGCTTTTTCTTTTAAAGTATATACTGTACAATACTGTAAAGCAGTGGTCACCAACCTTTTTGCACCACAGACAAATTTTATGTACGGACCAGACATGATGCCCCCAAAACAGAGCATAATAAAGTTAATTATAAATACAACATATGTTTTCCTACAACGAGACATTCCCATCTGACTGATGAGAGAAAATGACACCCGAAGTGTATTCCTCGTGTCCAGTCTGCTCTGTAATTATTTTTTTGTTGTTGCCATCAGTCCCGAGAAACCAGCATCATGGTTATGTTGAAGTGAAAGCAGGATTTTTCAGAGCTTTTTTGGCAATCTCAGGATTTTCCACCTTGATTTTAATCCAGAATTTCGGCTTGGCGCATGTGGATCACCTGTTGGCAGTCTCATTGGGCCTTTTTTGTTTGTTTGTTTATTTACTAATTTTAGCTAGCTCTAGCTTGTTGGCTTAATTTAATAAGACATCAAAACTGAGACAGAGATAAATGTGGACAAGAGGTACATGGAAGTGAATGGGAGATAATCAGATCTTTTTTCTTTTTTTTCAAAATAAATCACTCTGCAGATTCAGATAGTCAATACAAATTTAAATAAAATAAAACATATATATTTTTTGTATTCTTTCTGTGTAGCACATTACCCAATGATATACGGCCCAAACCTTGTCTGTGGCCTGGTGATCTTGTCTGTGGCCTCCACCAAAAAAGTTCACAGGAAAAGTGGAAAGTAGAAGTGGAGAAATGGGCAAACAAAAATTCATGTTTGCAGCTATTTTCTTCTTCTCTCTGAGGATGTGAGCATAATATTATGCGTGCACTGAAATTGACTACTATGTCACTTATGTTTGCTAGTCTATGCTGCTATGTTCCTAGTTTACATATCAAGTAATATAATTTCACACTGATTTATACATGATATTATGATTTGGGTAACTGCACTAAGGTGACATCATAAAGGTTTTCTATGAGTGTATTAATCAGGTCCAGATGTAGCTGTAGGCTAACGTAATATACTGTACATCTATATGATCTTGGTATTTTTTTTATATTGACTCTGTAGCTGTGCCTATGGCTTGAATTAGTCCGGGCGGTTTCTATAGTTTATGTGGCTCTTATTATATTATAATAATAAACATCAACATTGGCAAAAAAAATAATAAATTGTGCATAATGGAAATACTATAATAGGTATATATGCTGCAATTATTATTTATATTATTCTTATTATTATTATTTATTCATGGGTTGATTGATTGATTGATTGATTGATTGATTGATTGATTGAGAGACGGCAAAGGGGAGTTCACCCAGAATGGCAATTGTGCTAGTGTAGCACTACATGTACTATATACTAATATTACGTCTGATGCTTGTATCACTGTTAAGATGACTTGTTCTTCCTTCTTCTAGGTAATAGAGAAAACAAGACCAATTTCTGCTGGACATAATCTTCCGAAATATATACATACATACATACATACATACATAATACATACATACATACATACATACATGTATATATACTATAAAGATTATTGTGTTACAGCAGCAGGTTACACAAAAAGTAGTAAGGGGGGAAAGAGGGGGGGGGGGACTGTAATTGTAACTTATATAAAGTCCCTCATGTTATTGAGGAGTGAACATTTCTGGATTCAGGATTGCATCTTCTGGTTTCTCAGATTCTCACTTTCTCCATTTGTTTAGCCATACATCTATGAAACTCTGACAATGATATGAAAAAAGAAATATACACACACTTTATATAAAAGTATACACAGTGTACTGTAGTTAACCTTGTTATAGCACATTAAATGTATTCACTCATTCGTAATGCACACTCACATATTACATTGTGTGCTTTTGACTTAATATTTAGAGTTCTTAAATAGAATTATAGCCTCCACATTTTGGCTAATACGTGAACATGATGTAATGAATAAGCCTACCTAACATATTTTATCTGAATTTAATTAAGTGTGATTCAAAAGTCTTTGTTTTGGACTGAGATTATTTAACATGCACATAACCGTTCTACATAGAGAGTTTATATACAGCATATAAAGGTTCGAATCAAAGCAAGACCACTCAAGACATTAAGTATGTATGAATTCTGTGAATGTCAATATGTTCCAATAGTCACATGGGATAAACCATCTCTGTATAAATACGATTATTTTAGTTGTTATACCATTACCTTTATGATAAATGCCTGTTTTAAAGCCCGTGGCTGTGCAAACTGGGATTTCCTTGATCATTATTAAGTCATATGCCCATAACATGCCCATAGCTTATAACTCTTGGAAATCAAAACCTAGAAAATCAATAACCCCCAGAAGTATTACCTCTCTGAGCAGTTATCTTAAGCATTGTTAAACCATACAAACCAAAGCCAAATCATGACCAATTGTAATTCCTAAAACTATTAAATATAAACAATGCTTAAAATAATTGCTCAGAGAAGTGATACATTTGACATATAATGTTGTGTATGAATGCTCTAGAAGAACATTATTACATTTGACATATAATGTTGTGTATGAATGCTCTAGAAGAACATTATTCATTGAACACATACATTTATTTGTGAATAGGGAATTGAACGGTCCAGTTTGCAACTAACGAATGTGAACATGAGTGTCATGCAGGGTGATGAGCGGCAAAGTCTTAATTCATTTGATTTCTAATATTTATAATACAGACATTCCGCACATTAATAGCAACTACCTGACGCAAATCATATACAGTACAACATACAGGAAAGAGATCTTTTTGAGAAGTCGAAAGAGAGAACGCGCGCGCGAGAGAGAGAGAGAGAAATCATACTGATTTATCTCTCCTTGTCCAGATGAACTTATCACTTTTTTTTAGTGGGCAGGTCTTTGTGCAAAGTAAATTTATCACTTTACTTAATGGGTGGGGTTTTACACTGAAATTTATGGCAGTACTGTTCGCTGCATTTTTCCATTGCCCATGGTGGGTTTAATGTAAGACATGTTAAAGTGAGTGTAACAGCCTCATTCGTACATTAGAATTTGATAGCTAACATTATTTGAACTAACTGGCTAGTTGCTACTCTGTATTGAGGCCCCATACGAGGAGGTCAAATTTCCTGTTTACTTATTTAAAGATCTAACAGAATATTCTGTAGAAACAACCCCATGTATTAGTATTATGCTACTAATAGAATATAATATGTGTTTTACATGTTTGGTTATCTGCATATACTCAATGTCATTTTCAAGTTAGAAACAAATATATAAAGGAAAACTTGATGATGCACCTTATTTGTTTCTTTTAGGAAACGCAGAATTAATGAGATCAGTCACAGGGAAGGCTGCTCGAGTATTTCACGGAAAACTAAAGTCTCACCGAAAAGGTCACAAAAGCTGAGGTAGTTTACATCCTTCATTGTCGAGTACAAACATTCCAGGTGTGTAAGCACTTGGGCAATCATTCAGGAAAATGTTTACACATTTCTCATGGGTGGGAGAGGAGGTGGTGTAGTCATATTGATGAGGTTTTGCAAGGTGGGATGCTGGCTAACATTCTGTAAGATGAAGAAATATGTTACCCATCACTTTATTCAAAGCAGTGAGAGGTGGAGTGAATCATATGAGAATGAGATTTCTCAGGGGAAGTAAACACAGCACCTTTGTTTTGTACAATTATGTCCGGTGCATGTGGGCTGGGGATAAATGGTTTGAAGAAAGTTCTACTGGAAAAAAAAGGGCTTTCTACTTTCTCTCTCTCACACACACACTCAAACATTGTCTAAGCACAACCAGTTGTCTTGTAAAGAGGAAGGGATGGGTAGAGTCAACAGGCCTATCAGTGCTACTACAATTGTGCAAATCCATATTAAGCAAGAAAGACTCAGGTAAGTAAAGAGAAAAGACAGTTCATCGTTGCTTTTAAAAATTTCAATCCAAAAAAATCCCGGAAAAATTTGAATGTATCCCCAAGCGCCGTCACCAAAACTATCAAACACTAAGGGAAGGCCAAGAGCTATCTCTGCTGCAGAGGATAAATTTATTAGGATGAACAGGCTTAGAAAATGACGATTTAGAGCACCTCAGATTAGAACCCACATAAGTGGCACTGTTTTTTGTTTTTTTTGGGGGGGGGGGGGGGTTTCCTTGATTTTCTCCCTAATTAAGTCATGTTCAATTCCTCCCAATTCACTAGGGGGCTCCCACATTAAGGCTACTACAACCACTCAGCCGGGAGGGCCGAAGACTATCATGTGTTTCCTCCGAACCACGTGATGCCAGCCGACCACATCTTTTCGAACTGCTCGCTCACGTACCGTTGGGGGCGGCGTAACACACTCGGAGGACAGCGCTATCCGCTCCTTCCGCTTGGTGAGCTCACAGACGCCCCTGATTGGCTGTAGAGCCGTGATTAATGCGGGAGCACTAAGTACCTCTCATCCCTCCCCTCTGAGAGAGCTCAGCCAATCAGCTCTCTGTAGACCTCCGGCTGCGAGAGGTTACAGCATCACCCGGGATACGAACCGGCGATCTCCGGATGATAGGGCGAGCACTTTACCACTGCGCCACTCGTAGACCCTAGTGGCACTGTTTTTGACAAAATGTGAATCACGACTTTTCTCCATGTAATTTGAGATCACAATTCTCTCTCTCTGTTTTTTTTCTTCCAACAAAAAAACATTGATTGAACTTCATCACATCTGTTTATATTATTATTATTATTATTATTATTATTATTATTTTATCAGCATATGGTAAATGTATCAGTGTTAGGTAATTTGTTATTAAATACATAGTTTACAGTGTAGAATTTATTGTTGTCAAAGGGTTTATTGCTCAAACTTCCAGTATACTCCTCTGTAGCTTTCGCTTTCAGTCTCTGTGTAACAGGTTTAATTATCTAATACTTTACGCTGTATTGCCTGTCTCTGATCAAACAATTATATGTTTTTTTTTGTTTGTTTTTAACATGTGTGTGTGAGACATTTACCATGTGCTGATAAAAATAACACCGATGCATAATCAACTTATGCCATGATAAATGCAACAACCAAAGAAAATGTACCACCCATATCTCTCCCATGCGATTTCGCATGGTGGCCGTAATCACGATTCACCACGAGTTTTGGCGTAGTGATCACCTTTCCAATCTTTCCATGTGAAAATTGAAACATCAAACCACATACTGTAGGTGAGATACTGTTTGACACATATGCATTCAGCAGACACATAAAGGATCGAAAGGAGTCAATCAGAAACAGGTCGTCAGAATGTTAAAAAAAAAAAAAGAAAAAAAAAAAAGCTTATGATTGGCAGGAATTCAGCAAGCAGAGTGTTGTGATATTGAGCACGCGCAGGGAATAGCACAGTTTGAGCACAACGCAAGTGTGAGTTTGATGGAGTAAGTGTTTAAGCGAATAAAAATAAAATCAGGGGGCAAAACAGATTTTGGCATAAAATAACAGCATACTACCCCAAATACTGATTACTGGTTAGCATGTTTTACTCCACCTCCAACGCCGTTGAATGAGGAAGAGAGATGAGAAGTGATTGAGTTGTATAACTAACTCTGTATAACTCTGGCCTGATCGGTAATTTAATACTGTTTTGTGTTACACCATTTGAGTGCAACTAGTGACCTTGACTGATATAGCAATCCGGGATTGTTGTCAAGTAAATAAGTGAACTCGTGAATGCAGCATGATCTGAATGCAGGGAAATACATGCAAGTGAATCGCCGTCATTCAGAAATTAGATCGCATGTATGTATGAATCGAGTTCGTGATTTATTTTTTTTGAGTAATTGTGCAGCTCTAAGTGGCAGACATACTTTTACATTCACTGTTTAGAGGAGAGTCATGAGGTGAGTCATGCCTTCATGATCAAATTGCTTCAAAGAAACCATTACTTTGGATCTACAACAAGCAGAAGGGACTTGCTTGGACCAAGAAACACAATTAATTGACATTAGATTGGTGGAAACTGTCCTTTGTTATGATGGGTCCAAATGTGAGACTTTTTTTTCTAATCACCATGTTTTTGTTAGGCATAGAGACACTGTTAATGAATATGAGATTCCCACTATAAAGAGGAGGTGTGATGATGTGGAGTTGCTCTGCTGTTGACACTGTTGGTTACTGGATAGAATTGAGAGCACACTTAACCAGAAAGGCTACCACAGCACTTTGCAACAATATGCCATTCCATCTTGTTTGTATTTAGTGAGAACTTGAACATGTTCAAGACGGAAAGCGATGGAGTGCTGCTTCACGTGACCCGGCCTCTACAATCATCCAGTCTAAATCTAATTGAAATGATTTAGGATGATTTTGACCAGGGAGTGAAGGAAAAGCAACCAATAAGCACTCAACACCTCTAAGAACTCCTTCAAGATTGTTGGAAAACCATTGCAGGTGACCCTCATGAGGCTGACTCAGAGAATGCCAAGAGTGTACAAAGCTGTCATCAAAGCAAAAGATTTTTGCTTACTTGTCACGCAGGAGGCTGTTTCCTGGCCAAGGCACATGCTTTGTGCACACCGCACACCTCTGTCCAGTCACTGGAAAGCAAGCTCAATAACCTCAGAGCCAGGGTAAAGTTCCAGAGAGACATGTGGGACTGCAGTCTCCTCTGCTTCACCGAGACATGGCTGAACACAGCGGTACTGGACCACGACATTAAGCTGGCCGGGTTCTTTTTGGTTCACTACATAGACAAAATACTGGAATCGGGGAAGTCAAGGGGAGGTGGCATGTGCTTAATGGTGAACAACAGTTGGTGCAACAGTGTGAGCGTTGTTTCTCTCACACGCTCCTGCACCCCAACCTAGAATTATGGACTATCAAATGTTGTCCTTTTTACCTTCCTTGAAGGTCTACATCAATCATAATCAGCACTGTTTATATATCACAAGTGGACACGTACACTGCTTTATGCAAGAACACCAAACACAACACCAAGCTCAACATTGGGAAGCTGTGCTTCCTGTGGTGGGGGACTTTAACAGCTTCAATCTCAAACACGCAGTGCCGATCTTTTATCAGCACATCACCATCCCCACCAGTGGTGAAAGAACACTTGACCATTGCTACACAACATTCAAAGACAGCTACAAGGCACAATCTCGCCCCCCTTTGGGAAACAGGACTGTAAGGCAGTACTTGTACAAGGCTGCAGTGCTATGGAAGGAAACTTGGGGATCTATGGCAGGGACTAAGGACAATAACTGACAATAAAGCACCCACATCGGGCATGACGAACACGGAAAAATGTCTTTGGCAGATGACATCCCTTCACTACTGGACTGACTGAATCCATTACAATCCATTACCGCAAAAATCCATTACCTGCTCTACAGATGATGCCATCTCTCACCTCCGTCATATATCATTCACTCACCTGGACACTAGAAAGGGGAATTATGTTAAAATGCTTATTGTCAACTACAGCTTATTGTCAACTTCAGTATTTAACACTAATTCCCTCCACACTCACCACCATGCTGGAGCATCTGGTACTCACCCCATCTCTGTGATAGTGGATCCCCAATTTCCTAACTGGCAGACCACAGGCAGTAAGGATGGCAGACATGTCTCATCCTCCCTCATCCTCAGCACTAGTACCCCCCCCAATGTTGTTTTCAGCCCTCTGCTGTACTCATTGTACACATATGCCTGCGGGGCCACTACCAACTTCAACACCATCAAAATCAGCAAGAGAATGGAGCTGATACTGGACTTCAGTACAAAGCAGGAGAGGAACTACGAGAGCCCAGTGAAGCTTCAGATACCTCGGGATTAACACCATACAGGACCTGTCACGGTCCTGTCACATCAACACGGGGTGAAAAAGGCCCAGCAGTATCTCTACCACCTCTGAGCTACTTTAGACTGCCCTCTAAGGTGCTTAGAAACTTTTGCATCCTTATGGGAAACATTTCAAACTGTTAATAATATATATAAATATATATAAATATAAATAAACTGTATAAAGTATATGGCATGTGCAATGTGCAAACTGCAGCACCATGCAGGACAGATGAGCTCTTCAGAGGGTAGTGCGATCAATTGAACACATCATCCTTACCAAGTTCCCTGACCTGCAATCAATTAACAGCAAGAGGTGCTGGACCAAGGCAACTACAATCATGAAGGACATCAGCCACCCCAGCAATGGACTGTTCTCTCTGTTGCGGTCACGAAAGGGCCTCCACTCCTTGAAGGACAACACAGAGAAACTGAGGAGAAGTTTTTTCCAGCAGGCTATACAGACTCACAACCAGGAATCCACATAGGACTCAACCGACTGAACTTGCTATGTTTCCTTGACACATATTTTGGACCACAATAACCAATCACCCGAAACACGTTTGCACAGAACACATATGTTGCACATTTCTGTTTCTGTTTAAATATACATGAGGACTGCTATTGCACTTTGAAGATGGACAATACCACTGCTGTTTTTTTTATTTCACACTCCATGACCACCCATACTGCTGCTGTTTGCACATCACACAGGCCATATACTTTTCAGAGTTTATTCATACAGTTCATACTTTTTTACATTTTTACATATTTTTACTTTATGCTGTATTAAATTTTTCGTAACAAATTACAAAATTCTTTTCTATTGTCATTTTGCCTCTCTTATTTTATTTTATTTTTAGGTCACTAACAATCGTGTAGGCATTTCACTGCATATCATACTGTTTATGGTTCAATGTCTTCAGTACTGGTATACAATGTTGGAAACAATAAAAATAAAGAAAAAAACATAACATGCTCATACTCTTAAATAAACTTTTTAGATGAATATACATACAGATGTGGACATCAAGAATGCCCTATGAAAGGCCGCAATTCGTCTTGCTCCATGCTGAGGAATCCCACGAGCAGCATTGAAGAATTTAAATAATTGTGTTGTGCTTCCCTAAATATCCACCAGATGGCGGATGGAAGGACTTTATCTAAAAGCCAGACCAAGTACAGTGGAACCTCGAATTGTGAATAACATGGTTTGTGAGTGTTCCGCAAAACAAGCAAAGATTTTAAAAAAATTTTGACTTGAAAAACAAGCAAGTCTTGGTTTATGAGTACTGAGTGTCATGTGATCACAACCGAGCCAATGATTTTTCTCATCTCCCCTTTTGGGTCTTAGTGCACGTCTCTTACTGGTATAATTAACATACATGCACGCATGTAATGTTTAGTATAAAACTGCGACCACGTGTGTGCGCGTAAAACATATTTTATTTTGTGTTTGTATGTGTGTGTACAGCGAGCGTGTATTATAACACACTTGTGTGCGTGTAAAGCAAAAGCAAGCCTCATTAGAGAGCGTAAAGATCCATTTTCTCTTTCTGTAGCAGCCAGCCCTTTGTGTCTGTGTGCACATGCGTCTCTCTCTCACACACACACACACACACACACACACACACACACACACACACACACACACACACACACACACACACACACACACAGGCCCCTTCTACTTTCGCCTTCAGACACACACACTCTTTCTCTCTGCTCTACACAGAAACACTGCTCTTTCGCGAATCTTTTCAAAAGTAAAGTGCAAGTTTTTTTTTTTTTTTTACTTTACAGCAGTGCTTTCTTTAGTGTGTCGCTGAATCGAGTGTCATTAGAGAGATTTCTTGTTTATTTTTTCCGATAAAAAAGTGTTTTATTAAAACAGGAAGAGGAGACGGGTTCACTACTTTACCTTCACACACACAATCACACACACACATATACAGCGCCTGCACGCACAAACAGAAACACTTATCTGTCGGGATTTATTTTTATATTCCAAGTGCAGGTTAATTTGTTTAATTTTTACTTTATATATTGTATTCATTATTTTTATGTATTTATTTTTTGGGGCTGTGGAACAAATAATTTGAGTTTTCATTATTTCTTATGGGAAAGTTCGATTTGGTTTATGAGTGTTTTGAAATACAAGCCAGCTTCTGGAACGAATTATGTTCGTAATCCAAGTTTTTTAGTTAGCCTAAAACAATATTGTTTCCAATGCTGAAGCGAACATGAATTTTATTTTGTTTTACAATAGATCTTTCATGATGAATGTGTGTATATGTGCTTTATACTATATGTTCATAATAATGAAATGAGATGCCCTAAATTGTGCTTTAAAATTCATAATAAAAAGTTTGTTATATAGTTTTTATAATGTCTTAACGGGGACAATGAACAATGAAAGACATGGCAATGCCTTGGTTTAAATGGTCTTGAAATTAATTTAATTTCCTGATAGTAGGCTATCTGAAAGTGTCAACTATGCGAATATCCTTGTGAATATGTCACTATATCTTCGTTAAAACATAAAAATGTGTCGACCTTGAGCACCATCAGAAGACATGAATGAACAAAAAAAAATCTTTATTTTTAAGCAAATATTCTTATATGCACACGTGCTTCGGGCTTTTTATAATAATAATCATTGTGCTTTTTTGCTGTTTGTGTCCAGCATTGAATAACTATTTCATCCATTACTTGACCATTATTTTTTTTCAGTTTTTTGCATTGAGTTTAATCATGTAGCACTTTTAGTATTCATAGCAAAAGCAACCCAACAGTGTGATTAAAGTACCAGAAATAACCCAGAATTTTGACCCATCATAAACAACCCAATGATTTGTTTATAGAAACCCAGCATTTTTTAGAGTATAGTACTAATAATAATAATGGAGAGAACGCAGTCAAAGAAGAATCATCATTGAAGGAGAAAAGAAAATGAAGAATAAATACATATCAGTATTTACATGTTGAGCTCGACACGTTTATGAGCTCTGTCGCTTGCTGTCAATGGGCACCTAAGTGAGATTGACAAATTTTCAGCTTCAGTAGACACACAATACCTCAGATTGAAACACGACTGCCTCCTACAGGTAATGAACATCATTTTCACAGCTTCCAGTGGCAGCTCGCGAGATCCCTTTTCTCGAAACGTGCGTTCTTAATGGCCAGATCTGTATACCTAAATAATTTTACCATGACAAATATAAAGCAGATTCAAAACCACTAAAATACTTAGTGACTTTAATATTGCTTTTTTAATATGTGGTTTTAACACTAACCTATCCAAATGCATTCACTACATTATAATACATTATATTCTGGCATTTATTACCAAGACATAATGATTGAATGATGAAACTGAGATTGCATTGTCATCTAATCTAATAATTAGAAAGTGTGTTTTCTTTAAATAAGATCACAAAAAGAGCAGTAGCAATTGGTTGGTAAAACTTCTTGCCTCACACATCCAGGGTTAAAGTTAGATTCCTGTGTAAGGAGTTTGGATGTTTTCCCACATAGTGTGTGAGTGAGTGTGTGCTTGTGGTCCCTACAATGTTTTCGCACCCCCTTCAGGGTGTAACCTGCCCCTGGATAGGCTTCCTGTGACCCTGAACATGATAACAGTATAGAGAAAGAGAGAGGAAGAGATAGCTTAAAATTGTGAATTTGGTGTACAGAAACAGTAACTGTGCCCGTTATGAATGTATGACCTGAAATTAGTATCTCATGACCATGTTAAACTAAATTGTGCACATGTGCTTTCTACATCATAAATTATAGATCATTTCCATGGCCTATATCTATTTCATTGTATTTCAATTTTCCTTTCCAAAGCAACACTATGTCAGAAGCCACACTATGTCAGGCTGAGTGTCTTCTCCCCATCCTTCTGTATGAAGCTTTATGTTTTTCAGCCTCTCAGTGAAATAACAATCAGAGTAAAGGGGAGTAGGTTGTGAGGAGGAGGGGGGGGTTACAGTAGCGCTTTCTCTTGCACTACTACCAGAAACTTACACAAACATACATATACAACTATGACTGACTCCAAGCTGAATACATAAGACCCCTGAAACTTTCTTTCAGTTTCCCTCACATAGAGCACACTGCTTCATGCCAAACATTCAAATCAAATGTGTACAATGTCAATTTCAGAAACTAAATTTTATGTGTAAACAACACAACCCGCCCTATTCTAGCTATGATAAAAATGCATGTACATTCTACTGTATATGGTTTGGTGGCACACCCTGAGTCTGACACCCTTACCAACAACTGTTCCCATTTAATAACAGGCACAACATATACTGTATTTCAAGATTAGATCATCACAAGAAGTCAAAGTGACTGGATCAATAGATAAAGGATGGAAGGTGATTATAGCTCTGAAAATTGTGCTGAATGCAGAATGAGCAATAACATAATTAATGTAAGGCATTTATTTTGTATTTACAATGCATATCTATAGTTAAAACTAAAATCTGTAATGCTGTTAAGACAATCATTTTTTATCT
>JAAGKR010000774.1:0-81469 GCA_011419295.1 Clarias macrocephalus
ACCTTCTCATTCAAAGAGTTTTCTTTATTGTGTTCTTTATTGTGTTCTTTAGCCCAAACGCGTCTCTTCTGCTTGTTGCCTGTCCTTAGCAGTGGTTTCCTAGCAGATATTCTACCATGAAGGCCTGATTCACACAGTCTCCTCTTAACAGTTGTTCTAGAGACGTGTCTGCTGCTAGAACTCTGTGTGGCATTGACCTGCTCTCTGATCTGAGCTGCTGTTAACCTGCGATTTCTGAGGCTGGTGACTCGGATGAACTTATCCTCCGCAGCAGAGGTGACTCTTGGTCTTCCTTTCCTGGGGCGGTCCGCATGTGAGCCAGTTTCTTTGTAGCGCTTGATGGTTATGTGACTGCACTTGGGGACACTTTCAAAGTTTTCCCAATTTTTCGGACTGACTGACCTTCATTTCTTAAAGTAATGTGATGGCCACTTGTTTATCTTTACTTAGCTGCTTTTTTCTTGCCATAATACAAATTCAAACTCTTTGAATGAGAAGGTGTTTCTAAACTTTTGATCTGTACTGTATATATATATATATGCAGTGTATTACTGATGATAACGTATTCTTGCTGTGGTAGATAATAATTTCAATGCTAATTTTAATAATAATAAAAAAAAAGACATAATCTGACAGCCTTATGATCTATGCAGGGTGCCTCCATTTTGGGAACAATAACACATGGGCAAATGCAGACGTCTCCACTTGAATTACACGTAACGGAAACGAGGACTTCACAGACACAAGCAGGCTTTACCACACGCTCAACACGGCAAGCGCTACTGCGGTGTCACAGATGAGCTCCACTTACAACGACAGGACACCTACGTACGCCTGATCGCCTACATCTCTACGCCATCAGTCCCGTAGACGTTGTAACCCTCTCTATATGTGGCTAAGCTCTGGGTGCTGTGGGTGGGGCTAGGCTGAGGCGTGGGGCGGGGGCTAGGGGCAAGGGCAGGGCTTGGGGCAGGGGCGGGAGAGGGAGGGGTTTGGAGTTCAGGCGCGTCCACCTTCATTCTCTTGGCCTCATTTCGTGACTTGTAGCAGAACTCGATGAGGGCAACCAGCATGGCCAGGCCCAGACCCCCGACCAGGATGTAGAAGACCCCAGCCACGTTACTGAGGCTCAGGGCCTGCGAGCTCTTGTCCTGAAGGCAGGAGGATATAGAGGATAAAGTTAGAAAAATTGAATATATGTTAAAAAAAGCAATCACGACACAGACATTCAAACACAATTCACAAGTCTACTCACTCACAGTTATATTTACAACAAGACTACATTCTACAGTATATCTTTCTTTCTCTATCAAACACATTTTATAACAAACACACACACACACACACACACACACCAACATACATCTATAATGCATACATAAATAGATTCTCACTGCTGTGATGTGTCTCCAGACTACACTATTTGCATCCTTTTAGTACTCGTGCTTTTATCTGTTAATTCTAATCAGGCATCAATCCTTTGACTGCAGTTTAACCTCGAACGATTATAGCATAATTACTGGATGTTCACACTACCAAGCTACAAAGCCGCAGTGTGACAAGAGACATTTGAAATTTCTCAATCCTATACAAATTTGATAAACGTAACATTGTGTTTTTTAAGTTCCCCACTCACAACTTTCCTTCTTAGCTGCAGTTAGTCCTCATTTACTGTTTAATGAACAAAAATGAAAGGAAACCTCGATTTACTTTGTCATATCCTGTCCTGTATGAGGGGCATTCAAGTCAACCTGGGACTTTTGATTGAGCACAGTTGTAAGAGTAAAAACTAGCGTTTTTCTCTATGTACAGTAATCCCCTGCTAATGCAGTTATCCCAGAGTTTCACTAGTGCTTGGATACCATCAAGGTACAAAGTACGCGGGAGCCATGATCTGACTGCCTGCTTCACGTCTGAAATGTTGGCCTCCCAGGAACTCCTTTAATGGCCCAAACATGTGGAAAGTACTTGGAGTGAGATCAGGACTGTACATGGAATGTGGCAATAACTCCCAGCCGAGTTCCTGTAATGTGCAAGTGGTGTTTGTGAACGATTTATCACACAGAGATGTGTGTCTCCTCCAGGTTATTTGTTGAATTTCAAGGATCATGTGTCGCTGAATGTTCATGAGAATGACTGCGGTGAGCTCCCAGCCACCATGGCCGGGACGCCATGTGGCCTTTGCAAAACGTTTTGGACATCTTTCTGCAGCTACAGTACAAGTCTTATCACCGTACTGTGCTTGACGTCTACTGTAAATGTCAATTGGTTTTCTACCTTAATTTACGAGAAATTTTATCACAGGTCCTGGTTTGAATTGAACGCTCCTCATATGACCTCAAAAAAAAAAAAAAAAAATATATATATATATATATATATAAATAAATTTAAGTCGGGGGACATTAACCGTGTCGGTGCCTCTGGTTTTCGCTCTTACTTGTGTATTACTCAATTTATTTTTAACTTGTTAGCTGTAGATGCTGGACATATAGTAGCTACTTTGACTTCTCATTGGAAGTAACAACAGTTACAAACACAAGACTACCATCAGAGGCACATTACAAGTGACATGAGCGACTTGAAGCTTGTTAGTGTGAACAAGGGTTACTCAGCTCTGGTGCTCTCCTGCTCTTACACACTATGAGCGGGCTGAGACTACATGTGTAGACCATGATGAAGAAACAACCAGACTTTCTGACAGACTTTTTTTTTCACCCTATTTTTTTTTTTCATTGGAGTTGTGATATCTTCATAACACATTCATAAGCGCTGAAGTATTTTACTTTTCTTAACTGCTGGTGGATTTTCTGTGTGCTGCCTATTATCAAAATTTGTGAGGTAGCATTGCATTATACAGTACATGTTATTTTTCCGTATTGCATACTCAAGAATACAGGTCATTGCCTGCACAATCTAAGAGGTGTAGTATGTGCAAGCTGTAATAACGTCACTTTCCACGTTAGAACGTTTGACACATGAAGTGGAAAAATAAACACGGACGCCACCAGGTAAGTGTCTTTTGTTTGCTTTGTCCGTAAAATTGAATCTCATAAACAGCTACTTTAAGCAGAATTCTACAGTTACATTACAGACCTCAGCAGTAACTGGCACCATTCTATTCTAGTGACCTTCAAATGTGTACTGTATACTGTATGTTTGTATGGCCTGAAAATGCAAAAGAGCCTTAACAAGCTAGACAGTAGGCAATGGTAAGCAGCTTTAGCAGCAAGCTAGCTGGGAAATGTTAGTGAAAAATCTACCATTATTGTGGTCAGTCTTATAAATTTAACCAAGTACAATGTCTTTAGAGTGTATTCATTAATCTCAAAATACTGTAATACTGCCTATAAACCACTGTTAAAGTACGAGAACGAGGTATGTTACACACAGCGCATGGCCATGGTGCGTTGAAATTTCATTTTGATGAGGTTACATTTTCAGTGACTTTTCCCAGCTGTAGGTAGGGAATTACATGTTGTAACATTTTCTTGAATGTAGCAATAGTACAGATAATGAACTACGGTTTATTTGGAGATAAATGCAGGGTACAATCGTAGACTTGAAGGCAGGTAAAAGGGTCAAACTGCATTGCTCTATCTAACCTCGAAGACTGGCAGCTGGTGCTATTTATAATAATAATAATTATTATTAGTATATTATTATTATTATTATTATTATTATTATTATTATTATTGTTATTGTATAGAATCATGAAATCATGAATAACCTAAGTGCAGGTGGTCCTCAGTGATGCCCATACTTTATATCTGCTAACTTTTCACACCCTTTAAATTAATCAATATTCAATATGGCATTTATGACATTGCTATTAAGCACAAATGCATAACCTAGTACCTTAACTTACGTGCCATCTAAACATGTCTTAAAATGACATTACTGTAAGGTAGGAATTTGTAATCCTAAGAGAAAAAAATTTAATATAGTTTTTTTTTAAATATAGTATTTTGTAATATTTATATACTGAAACTATATAATTCATATACTACAAAGTCGTATACCATAAAAAGCAGCAACGTCACCTCACAAACCTTTATAAATCCAACCTTAATTCATAAAAGATTTATAAAATGCTTCTGAATGTGATATGAGCAAATAGTAATGTTCTGTTTAATCTCATATTTAAACTTAACATCAAAAGCCAATAATCATATTTTTCAGACAATAAGTTGCTGTAGAGGATAAATTCTGTCTGCTTATCGAACAAAATAAATTGTATAATTTGCCAGTCAGTTTTTATTAAACTGTTACAGTTTAATCAATACTCATAATTAATTAGGATAATTAATTAAATAAAATGTTCCATCAAATCCCTAATTCTTTTAAGGGCATCCACTCACATATTCTAACGGGACTCTAAAAAGGACCATTATTTTTTATACTTCAAATGTACCCTGATCAGCCATAACATTAAAACCAATAGTATTAAAACCACCCGGGTTTTATGTTTCATTTGTGCCACCAAAAAAAAAAAAACATGGCTTCACGAGATCTTTGAAGGTGTGCTGTGGTATTTGACTCCAGGATGTTAGCATCAAATCCTTTAAGTGCTGTACGTTGCAAGATGGGGCCTCCATGGATCAAACTTGCTTGTCCAGCACATCCCATGAATGCTCAATTGGACTGAGACCTGGAGGGTTGAACTCTTTGCCTTCTAAGCCCCATGCACAGCAAAGCTGTGAGGCACTGAGTGTTCTGCTACTGTTCTACCATGGCCAGAATGAACTTTTTTCAGCAGTTTGTGCTACTGTACACATTGGCTTTCCTGTTTGATCAGACTAGAGAGACTGGCCTTTCCTTACCAAAGGTATAAATGAGCCTTGGGTGCCTAAGGTACCAGTTTACTGGTATATAATTAATAATCAATGTTATTCAAGTCACCTCTCAGTGGTGTTAATGTTACGGCTGATCAGTGTATACTCAACATAAATCTATACAGATCAGGCTTTTCCAATTCCATCTAGATATTCCCATACTTTTATCACTTAGACATTCTTCTTGCATTAAAAATGGGAATAAAATGTTTTCACTTGAGAAATTATATTCCCCTTTCTCCACTGCCTTTGGGTTATCAGTTTTGTGTGTGTTTATAATTAATAAATTATGCACATAATGCCCAAGGAAGCATCCAGATATCACAAAGCTCAAATACGTTTTGTTTCTGCATATCTGCTTGACATGCAAATAGCAAAGCCATTTTATTTTGTTAAATTTCCTCATCCTTCAGGTAATCTTTAACAATTTTGGACAACTGCTAGCCAATCAAAAGCAAGTAAACTTCAGGGAAGTGCTATCTTGTTATAATAATAGGCTAGTGGGGTTCTATATTTCACTCTATGCAGTAATTTTAATTTATTAATAATTTACATATGGTTTGTTATTCAGACTGTTATAATATTATGTTGTCTGTTTAATTGATGTATTTGTATAAATATGTATGATATGTGAGTATTTAGGCTGTGGAAGAAAAACTATTTACAACACTATGAAAAATGCGACTTATAGTTCGGAATTTGTAAACGTTTTTTGTTCCCAGTTAAGTATTGGTCTGTGCTGCTGCAGTGAGACTTTGTGAACTGAGTGATGAACATTAGCTGAATTGTTATTTTTATTTACAACATAAGTGATGTTTAGTCAAAATGGCATCTCTTTCTCTCTCTCTCAGCATGCTGTATCTAAATGCATGATTGTTCTATCTCTCTCTTCTCTGTTTCTCACTCGTTCTCACTGACACACAGGCTGTCACCATGTCCGTACGAGCATTAGACAACAGTGATGGTCCCAGACTTGAGGAGACTGACCTTACTTCCCGAGTCCTTGGGTCCACACTCGCCCTTATCGTACCACCATTTGTTTTTCAGCTTGTCTAAGATGCCTGATTCACTCAGTTTCAAAACGGCAAGGTTTACGGGAGTTCTTCAACCACGCAGGGGAAATAACATAAATAACATCATAGGACATGTTATTTTATGTTATTCAGTTACATTAGCTGACACAGCAGTTGCAGTGGCAAAGTGATGAAGTACAGGGTCCCACTGGAGTACATGTCTCTATGCTCCCTCAGCAGGAAGCGCCCAGGCCTGGCACTGGAGCTACAGACATGTGCATGGGACCCTGCTCCATCGCTTTAGGCAACGGGCACATACTCCCACGGATTGGTTTTTGTTTAAAAAAAGAGGCTCAGGGTGCAGTTACTGTAAGGCCACAACTATTGGCAAACACCAGCAGTAAAACACATACTGTAAGCCGTTATGCAGGTGATATTTTTTTGTTCTGTAAAATTGTCTGGATTAGTTTTAAATACGTTTTTGTGTTTCCATTACATTTATTTAAATACTAAAATGCTTTAATCCATATTATAATAATAAAACTGCTTCATATCTGTGTGATATGCTTAAAGACATTTTTCTAAAATACATTTTTGATAAAATTATTGGCAAACCAAACAGTTCTCTTTAGACTAAATAAAAATCATTTTAGAAAGTTTGAAATCTATGGGATCTTAATAAAGTAATATGATTAATAAATGTTTAGAACCCTAGAAACCTTATCAAGATTTGGCCAATTAAAAAAATATAACTTGTTTTCCTTGCTGGTCTGTCATGTATGTCAATTATTGGAGAAGCCTGATGAATATCTGGACAATGTAAATTAATTTCAAATGGCCACGACCATACGTTTTCCAAGTATTTTACTATTCTTTTTTATGTAAAAATTCCCTTTCAGGGAATAGACATCAGCCTATTGTTTTCAGGAATTGTCCACAAAGGAAGCTGCTAAATATTCTAGAAACGGTCATGGTGCTTCATCTAAGCTCTTCACAATGACAAGGCTTTGACTAGTTTCCTGGGCCAGCGTTAAGCATGTCCGCTGGAGTTCCAGTTAAAAACGGCTGAATGAGTCCTGCATTATTCATCCTAAAAGATGGATGTCTCTTCCGGCAGAGAATAGGAACGACAAAAGGAAGACGATAACATTTTTTACATGATAAATTGCAGAAGCAATAGAAAGCGCAATACATCCCCTCTAAACACGGTGCATGTATGCTGTCTACGTTCCAGTCTAAAGCAAATATTTGTGTTCTGACAGTAACTGCTTTTCTCCTCGTCTCATTATAAACTAGATAATATTAAAGTAATGCTTGGATGTGTGTGACTGTGATGTGCCCCTGGCAGATGCGCCCGTTGCTGAGGAATCTTTTTTACCCACGTTTGTCGACATAGTGGCTAACCTTCTCACCACCTCCTCCGCTGCCACACTCTCCTTTGTCGTACCACCACTTGTTTTTCAATTTGTCCAACAGGCCTTGTTCATTCAGTTTTAAAACTGCCAGGTTAACTGCACTTCTTGAAACGATAAAACATAGTTTGTCAGGGTGAGCAATATCCAATCAGAGGAAAGAAAAAAAGCAGTTATAGGGGTGGAAAGTTTTAGTCCCTTTTCCCCGTATAAATTACATCAATGCACTGAACAAACCTCTCTTTAAAAATACATAAAAAAGGTTTGGACCAAGATCACATCTCTGAGGTACACCGCACCTGTGGTACTTGTCTAAGAAGCCAACCAGGAAAGAATACTTGTTACCCTTACTGCTATTTGGCGTTTCCAGTAGAGCATAATCAATGTGTGTCATTTGCACAGGGTAGCTCATATAGCATATGTTTGAGATTTCTTTTTCGTTCTAAATATCATTATATGTGGCATACCGTTTCACAATTTAAAATAATTCCACGATTTTATTCATTT
The DNA here is from genome assembly GCA_011419295.1 of Clarias macrocephalus. NCBI lineage: Eukaryota > Metazoa > Chordata > Actinopteri > Siluriformes > Clariidae > Clarias > Clarias macrocephalus. The sequence continues at coordinate 7,765 of JAAGKR010000774.1, forward strand.
GATGCTAAATGAGTAGATAAAATATAAAGCCAAGCTGCTAGCAGACAGATATTCACTTTCGCTGTCCATTACTTATTTTTATATTTATATTCGACCACAACTAATCTAATAATTATTCTGTAAATAGTTTGTTTAAAAAGGCTCTAAGTCAATGGCTTTAAACATAGCGCTATCAGTCTAGGCAGCTGGTTTAACTAGCTAGTCCCCTTGTAAAATTGAAAAGACTGAAAAATTGGCTAAAATTAGCCTTTCTCTTCTTGTTGTTAGCAAAATGCATAAGGTCCTGCAGGTTACGTTAAAATACCTGTTTAGATAGTCACTGTTTTTTTTAACACAAGATATTGCACTTAGACGGTTGTTTCATTTTCAAGAGAGTGAGAGTAGGTACACGTTGCCTTACTTAAAATATATATTTTTTTTAAATAAAAAGGCTAGGACGATGTAATCTCTAAAAAAAAAAAATTATTTTACATGTAATCATTTAAGTATAGGCTTCATTTGACTTGGTGAAACTAGCAAAATTTTCAAATGCAGCTTTCCTCTCCGAATCCAATTTTCTGAGGTTGGTCTCAGAGGCAAGGTGGACTGAGAGATGTGATTGATGACCAAACAGTGTTGCTCCTTTTCCATGTTTTGATGTAAATTACATATGCCTAATTTGTTTCTAACAAGAACGACAAAGGACCGCTAATATAAGAACTGGGAAAATCGATATCTCCATTGGTCCTACTCTCTCTTACTCCTTGGCCCTCCCCCCATCTTCTGCTCTCTTTCGTTTGTCCTCATTAGTCAATATTGCTTTGAGATACACAGAGGGACCTTGCGGTATTGAAAACCTGTTTTTGTCCCCCTGGGCTGTCTACAGATGAACTGAGCATTTGGAGAAGTGCTGATCAAGCCTGATCCCTTGCTCAACGTGAGATTTCTAGTAATACATCAATGCCCTTGGTGTCTGTTGGTTCTGATATAAATTGATATAAAGCATTCACAAAAAACCATATGCATTATCCAAAGGAATGCCTTATAGAAGGGTTTTTCCTGATGTTTTTAAAAAATTTTTATTTAAATTTGTTTGCGCCTCCTATTCCTACAGTGGCTATGGATGTTTGAAGTTCTGAATAACTCTGTCTAATAGCAAAAAAAGGTTCAGATGCAATTTGTTTGCAGCACCATCAATACATTGAACATCAATGTTCTGGCACAAGCATACTTCGCATAACAAAGTATAAACCTAATCCAGCATGGTAACTTGGGATTTTCAGAAGTGGTAAAAGCTCTGTATTGAAAAGAGCCATACCAGCCGATACCAGGAGACTAGCAATTGCAATTCCTTTTTGTTGAGAAGAGGATCAATTTCAATTGCAGAAAGTCTAATTATATGTTATAAAAAGCATAAACTTTATGCATGAATTGGGCAATGCTCAAAATCAAGGGGTAGACAATTATTATTACACATTGATCTTATTTAAATTGTGCAGTGGTACTGGTTTACTTGGCTAAAACAAGTCCAGAAGGTCTCATACACAGCACGAAATATTTGAACATTCAGCATATGCTTGTGCCATAATGTGAAAGATGTTGCATATAATTAATAATAATTCATTAAAAATGTATGTATGTGACTGCTTTTATGTATCGTTGAGTTGTTTTGGATTTTATGTCCACATGTTAATTTGACATTATCGTCCAGAAGTGGTGTGTTAAGTTACAGTACAGTACTGTATGTTTAGCTAGCTTTTCCACAGACAGCACAGTCCAGCACAGCACAGTCAAATTACACAATTACTATTTGACATTTTTTAATTGGCAGATATAGTTATTAATATTTTTTTTTATTGCCAGATACCACCAAAGATACAGTATAGTGGTAGCAAGTGTGCTGAATTTGGCCAGGCTACTTGCCAGGTTATAAAAATACCATTGATTGTTCAAACACAAACTTGCTGTGACAAGAAAATATTTTCTAAATGAGCAAACAGTAAAAAAAAAAACTAGCTAAAAAATAGATACATTGTAACAAAAAACAAAAAAGCTACTGTATGTAAACGATTGTTTGATGGCATTAAACAAACCAGACTGTGCTGTAAAAGCTGATTAACTGGTGATTAGCTACCTTCTCACCATGTTTGCTCAGTTAGCTAACAAATACTGCTTGCTGTTTGCATTAGCTAATTGTGAAGGTATGATATCGATTCTGAACCCAGAACCAGGCAAACCCTGCTAGAGGCCATGTGTCCAGTGAAAAAGTGCTATTAGTGCTGTTCCTTACTGTACCTCCAAAATTAGCTGACTAAACTCTTTAGCTAACAGATGGTGTGCAGGCCTGGTATCACCTAGAATTGTATGGTAAGTTACTGTAATTGTATGGGCCAAAACCATCTATACCCTGGTTGAGGAACTATGTGGCGCTAACACCACTCCTTGCTGCTTGCCTTGAGTATAGGGTAAAAGCTTTTTTAAGAAGGTATTAGCAAAGGTCCACTGTTGCTAACAATAAGAGGAGGAATTAATGAGCTAAATAAGGCTTGGGAGACAAGCAGTGCTCACCCTAGTCAGAGAGAATTTGTTCTTGTTCTGATGTGTATATTAATTTAATTATTATTTTATTCATCATAATTCTTTCCAAATTTCCTCCACCCCTGAAGACAGCCACTATCTAACCTTGCGTATTAAGCTTTAAAAATAGGCAATTATAATCTGCAATTTTCTTTTTTTAATTATCAAGAGAGGTTTATCCTGAGTGCCACACTCATAAAATAAGCTCACTGGAGCAACGACAGAGACGAAATGGGGAAAGGATGCAGTAAAGCCCGTCTGAGCTGAGGAGTGAACAGACAGAAAAGCGTTAAAAAGCGTTGAAGAATCGGAGCCCAGGAAAAGCCTCTGAAAAGCCATGCTCTGACACTGCACTTCTGTCTGTGGGAGGATCACACGCAGGAGAAGTGACAGGCAGACAACAGTAACTCCAGCGAAATGTCTGACCCAGGAGGCTACCGTTGTCTGTAAGTGACTCTCCTCACCGAGTGTTCAACTTCCTGAACAGACCAAATGTGGGAGTTTACAGACTGAACAGGATTAATTAGTCACACTCAGTTCGGTTCGGATTTTTCCGCTGTAAATCTTTTGCTCTACATGCCCACACATACAGTACATATCGGAACATTCACATGCAAGAGAAGAATTCCAGCATTTGCTTCATGTTTTTCATTCCATCAGTCTGTAAATTCACCGAGGCTGAAGACTAATGCATGGACCCACCATTTAATTTACAGTATAGAAGGGTGCTAATTGTCGACTTCTGCGTACATGACCTATCAGGCTTCTCTGATTGATTAGTATTGCTCTTATTGACAGGTGAAAAAAAAAAGATGCCTAGGTGGTCCTCCCTGCTAAGCTGTTCCTTTTGACTTATCTCTTATTACATTCTTTTATACTTTAACAGTGTTGAGTTCTCGAATCTGATTGTTCAGAAGCTACTTATTTAGTAGCATTTTTTCCAGCTGTATATTAAATCATGGGCTAATATTAATATGCTCTTTAAATATGCTCTAACACGCATATTTAATATATATCATTGTTATTTTAAATTTTTCTGTGAAGTGGTGTGGAAGAAGTCTGCATTATCAGGTTTCTTGTTGTGCGTTCTGGCTTGTTGTTTCTCATTTTCCTAAAGCACCACATTCTGAAGGCATTTATTCTTTAGCTGTTTAATAATTAATAATATAGAGTAAGAACGTTCATTATAGTTAACTTTTAATGTTTGTTTGATAAGTCCTTGGGAATGGTTAATATGCACAACTAGGTACTTTTGTAGGATTAATGCCACGGGATATGGTCAGCTCCAGAATTATTGGCACCCCTGGCCAATAATAGGGATTCTGAAAATGTCATGGCAATTGTCTTAGTGTTTATTGGGATAATCTCACTTTAGAAAGCATATGAGATGAGAAGCCTACACTTTATCTGAAGTAAATTTAATCTAAGGAAAAAAATCTTATATTTAAAAACAATTAAATAACACATATGGAATTAGTTAATTAAGTAACAACAACAAGGTCAGCTCTTCTGGAAATAGTTTAGTATTGTCAAGTGCATTTTAGAAATCCAAAGTGTCATGAGCCTTCTAAGGAAAGCAAGACCAAAACTTAACCTCTGCTGCCCAGGAGAAGTTCATTTGGAGTTCCAGCTTTTGAAATCACCAATTAACAGCACTGTTTTGATAATGTAAAATGAATAAAAAATTAGGAAATACCATGGAATTAGAAGGCGTCTGCAAACTTTTGACCGGTACCGTATGAGTTACAAATATTGATACATTTCAATATTTCAACTGTGCTGACTCCTGTATAAAACTGTAAAACGACCCTTCCTATAAAGTGTAATAAGATTGGAGTTAGCTATACGGGTGATTTAAGTCCATGGCAGAGCGAATACAGTATTGTTATAGAACAGTATCTGTAATGTCAGGGAGGAACAGCTCACAAGGGGACCACCGTAACGTTCTTCCTACCAAGACAGCAGGGCCAATTACACTCTCTTATCTCTTAGGCTCCTGGCCATAGATGGTAAATTCTATCATTAGTGTGAATAGGAGACAGTGTCAGACCAGGCTAGGTGTTCGCTGGGCTCTTATCTCAGTTGTAAAATCCATATCGCCATCAACATAACATTTCTAGCAATGTCAATTACATATAAACAACATCTGCATGCAACTCAATTACCTGAGTGAAGCTTGTCATAAATCATATGCTATAAAACAAAACAAGCAGGAACTCCACACTAAAATGCTTTAGAATGCAATAAAATGAAACAAAAACAAAAATCAAGTAGAGGTAGGCACGCCAGGGAAGGTGGAATACCATAACAACACGTGACATATTGTTATACTACTCCACCCACCTTAACTGTGAGCCCTTGGGCGTAGCCACTCCGTAGCCTTTGGAGTCCAGGTTCCCTCCGACCTTCATGGTGTCGCAGGGCTTGCGCTGCTCCGTGTACTCATTCATTGTGGATTCCAGCAGGAATGCATACTTCCCCTTGGACTTCCTCACCCGGCCCACGCCCTCTGCTGTGGTCTTGGTGAACACTGTGGGCTCAGCTGACTTCATGTAGCTCCACATTTTCTCATATACAGCGATTTTTGACCTCTAGGAGATGGCAGATAATGGCATGTAAATGAAGGTGGTCAAATGTTATGGTAGGTTGTGGATAAGACAGATTCCAAAATCCTGTGTCTAGACAGTGAGAAATAACCATAGCGTTTTATGTGGAAGAGATAATCACAATGATTTTTAGGCATAAGCAATAACATTACTTACACGAGGACACGAAAGGGCTGAAAAACATCTTTGCATTTGGTAAAATATTTTCTAGAAATAGAGAAAGAAACGTTCTACAGTTTTAAGTACTGCACTGGCTTCAAAATTCCTGCCGCCATGAAAATTATTATGCTAATTTGACTCCTACATGGAAAGAACAGCTCTGAGTTTCATGCAGCAACATCTAACAAGGTTGGAGACACTTGTAGGGGATCTTGATCTAATCTACCATGCAGAAGATTTTAAGCTCCTTTGTATTAGGTTTGTGCATGTGGACTATGCTCTTTAATTCAGCACCGCATTTGCGAAGCTTTCGAACAGCGCACTCTTGTAAAGGTGGCATTTAACGGTTGACAAACACAAGAATCTTGACTGCACACTGCTAAAACAGAGATCTTTTTTGACCGTATTCTTCACTGTGTGTGTGGAACAGTGGGCTCATCGAACCGATTCCTGGCAAATTTCCATCCGATTCAGATATGTGAAACTTACAGCCCTCATTTTGTTAAGTGGTAGTTTGAAATGTACTGTGCAAGACAGCAGCCATATATCTTTTTGTTTTTTTCCCCCTATAGATGGCAAAAGGATTTCACATATGTGCAACATTATATTTGTACTTTGCGGTTAAATGCAACAACAAAATTTCTGGGTTCTAAGACTGAGTGTGTTTGCCGTTCTTTCAAATATCCCTTAGGATGTCAATGTTTTTCAGACATTTGTAGTATTCACTTAATCACTCATAGTCTGCACCAATTTACCCTGTATATCCCATAAGGCTTCGAGTACGAAGTGGGGTACACCCTGGACAGGGTGCCAATCCATTGCAAGGCACACATACACACACTCACTACGAGGCAATTTGGGAACGCCAATTAGCCTGAACTGCATGTCTTTGGACTATGGGAGAAAACCGGAGAACCTGGAGGAACCCCAACAAGGACAGGGAGAACATGCAAACTGCATGCATCCATCCACAGACGCGAGATTGGAATCGAACCCGGACCATGGGGGTGCAAGGAGGCAGTGCTATCCAGTAAGCCACCGTGTTCCCTGTATATTTATTGATTTACTTATTTATTCATTTAAAAAGATAAATAGCTTCTTCTGTTGATTGAAGTACCGTATGTTGTGTCATATTCATGTTGTCCAGTAATGTCTCCTAAATTTTAATAGGAATTTTAGAGGACACTGTAAGCGCTCAAATTCCGCAAACAAACCTGCAAAGCTGCACTGAGGACATTTCCTTCAAACTAAGGCCTTATAAATATGGAAATAAGTGTCCTAGATACATTTGTGTGTAATATACACCTCCAGAAGTAATGTAATTTGTATACAAAAAAACGAAGGGTGCCATTTCCAGACAATTTACCTTTGATAATATATAATCTTGCCAATACTGCATGTTTATCGAAACTTAGGTCGGTGCTTGTGATTATGTTATGTCCATATTTCTCCTAAATCAAACCTTACCCAGTTTACATCTCATTTTGTCTTTTTGAAAATGGTTTGTTCTACTACTGTAGTTCTGAATGTGCTTCTGAAAAGTTCTTTTAAATAAATGTTAATATTGCAATCTTTTCACCTATTCATGAAATAAATCAAGAAGTTAATCACTGCACATTAATCACAATCGCAGCTTGACATTTATTTTTTTATGTACTCCACTCACCCTGAAAAACTCTTTGGTGGAGCCTGAGTCTAGAGTACCGTATGCTATGTCAGTTTGCTTGGCCAGGTCCTCGGCACTCTCGATTGGTGACACCATTCTCTCTACGGTGAGGAAAGCAGCCAAGTTAGCCGTGTAGGAGGAGATGATGATTAAGGTGAAGAACCACCATACGCCTCCCACAATACGACCGGACAGAGACCTGCAGTGTTGGAAAGATAATGAGGGAAGAAGAGGACAAAAACAGGACAGGCGATATGGAGAGAGAGAGAGAGAGAGAGAGAGAGGACAGTGTAAGGGAAAAGAGAAAAAAAGATCAGTCAGCAGAGTGTACCAAGCAGAGATTAGGAAATCTACAATCAAGCATGATAGGACCACAGATTATCCCCTCGGCATGGAACTGAAAATGAAACATGCAGTGGACCACTGGAGCGGCACGGTGCTGAGAAAGAAACATGCCAAGAATCCTGACAAACATCCGATATCCCGGAGCTAAGGGCATGTTCCAGCTCATAGAAACAACCCACAAGCATTAGATGAATGAGCATCAGATCACAAGCACCGCTCCAAATTTAGAATCTTGACTGAGGTCCTTGGTGATAGCCTGTGAAACAGGGTAGTGTAAGGCCTTCTCTGTTGAAAAGGATACTTTGTTGGGATGTCATGGTAACAGACCGGCGTTTGTGGTGGGCAGGAGGGGACGTCACTGACAAGAATTTCCACGGGGGCGGCAAAAAAATCGCACCGCTTACATTTACACCTTGTGTCGATTATGCAAAATCAAAAGAGATGATGTGGGTTTATAAATTCATTAATTTGTTGATTTATTTATTTTCATTCAGGGATTTCTTGATTCTGTAATGAACATGTAAAAATCGTAATTCCCTGAAATGAAGTACATAATCAGATTTGCAAATGGCCTGTTCACAGAGTTTTAAAACCGTTTCTGCTGCACCGTGTTTATTGACCTTTTGCATGTGGCGTACTGTAACAAAGTCTGGCCACTGGCAATTTCTGACCAGATGCCAGTGCTAAAACCAAAAAGCAAACTCATTCGATAATGTTGTCATCTTTGTCTCCTTGGTCATTCTTTCTCTTTAGTAAGTAAGTCGTTCTCTTTCACCGAACCGTCCGTGTTGTTCTGTTTACAGTTAACGTGAGCTACAATGCTAACTAGCTTCTAACAAAAGGCTGAAACACAAATCCCTCTCTAATCCCTGATCAAGTGCACTTCTTGGTGTGTGTAACAAGGGATTATACACCCTATGATGTGCACCACGTTTACATTTTATGCTATTTGGGATTCAACCCCAGAACAGTTCGCTAACTTTTAGCTGGAAAATGTGAAATGGCAATTATCAGTTATGGTTACCTGCACATCATTTTATGAAGCGTAAAACAGAGTATTTCATAGCATCATTCCATTTGCAATAGAAGCACTGAATGAGCTAACATTAATGCTAGAAAATGCCACCAAAATCAGGAGGAATAACATATTTTGTTAATTATTATCATTATTAGCTTCTTCGTCTATTTTGTCTTTAAAGAAGTGACAAAGTCCATCAAAACTGGTTAAAATATTAATATATTACAAAATTGTTTAGGTCACTTATTTATCGGTGTGATAAAGCATCAGGAAATCGCACAGATAATCATGTTTTTTTTTGGCTCCAAAATTCATCCAAAACATAATTATCAAAGAAAATACATACTGCATTAGCTTAATGTCACTTAACGGTACTTCTGCTATCTAGAGTACTGTTATGACTGACATTATGGTAGTCACATGTCAGCAAAAGATCAATAGTCTTGTAAGATCCTCATATGAGGTCCTTTGTGTATTACTTTTTTGGCAAACCTCTTTCAGTTTGAAGACATCGATCAAGTCCAATAATTAGCACCGGCTAATAACAAGAACCAGGGAGAAGAAATTACAAGGTACACAACATTACAGTTTGTGTCTGAGAAGGCTAAACGAAAAGAAATGAGAAAAAATATATGAGATGGTCAAAACATGTTTTTTGGTTTTAAAGCAAAAAATAAAAAAATTTAAAATGCTAGAAATAATAAAGCTCACATATTTCTCCTTTGCTTGGTTACCATTCTGGGGCTAAAATTAATGAACGGTCTTGAACAACTCTGATGTGTATCAGCAATTACTGGGTAGCAGCAAAAAGGGTAGGTTAAAGATTGCTGTTAGTGCAAGATGCACTGCTAATATAAATCAGTGCGGAGGACGATGATAAAGGTGGAAGACGTGGTGCTCAAATACCAGCAGGATTTTCCAAGGACTGCAAGGACTATTTTAATGACCCAAAACTTATTTCTGCATACAGTATGTTGATCCTTCTCTATACCATTACAACTCTCTATACCTATAGACAATCTGGACAGGGTGCCAATCCATTGAAGGCACAAAATCCTAGCAATTTGGAAACGCTAATTAGCATAATGTGCATGCCTTTGGGCTATGGGAGGAAACCAGAGTCCGCAGAGTAAACCAACCAAGCACTTGAACCCTTGACCGGTATGGACGTGTGATTCCAGATTGATTGTTGATCCCATTTTTTTGATTATACTGTATATTTTATATTATGCAATATTCTGCTAATTTTTAGACATTTACTTTGTCTGCATGCTCACATAATATAAGCAAAATACAACCCCACTTTGTTTCTTTTTTGTTAAAAAATGTGTTTGAACACGCTGTTCAAATTTCATACTTGGTATGATGTCATTCCATGCAAGACATAAAGGAAAGGGGGGCACAATTTGCATAGCTAGTATTCTTGCTCACTGCCAAGAAGCCCCTGTATATTCCAATTCCGTTTATTGCATTCTGATTGGCTAGAAAAATGAACTTCTGCAAAGGTGCATTGCCTCATTTGCGTTAAAGCCTCAAACAGTAAAACCATGTGTTAGGAATTTCAGAGATGACAGAATGCATAATGTGAGAGATACTTCAGCTGAAACATTAATAAACACATTTTGTATATGTGTTGTTTTTCTTTTTTGACCCTATTCATGCTACAACTTCCTGCAGAGGGTGTTTCATATTAGGTTTTGAAATCATGAATACCAGAGTGTTAGACTTTAGCTCATAAAACAACCAGAGACATATACAGTACAGTATGTCTGAACGGCTGCAGGGAGTTGAAATATGAGTTGAAATTACAAAACATACACAATGCCCTAATCCATAACATAAGCATTAAGATTTATAAACATATATTTTTCAAATATATAGAATAATGAAACTGACTACTAATTTATGATCTATAAAAATATTTTTATTGTGCAATATATATGTGCAATATATATATATATATATATATATATATATATATATATATATATATATATATATATATATATATATTTTACATTCATATGTCCAGTCTGACTAAGAGAAAGGTTGGTGGCTAGTCTTTTCAAATTCCATATTAAATGTTCTGTCTTCTGCTAAGCACGTTCCCACATGCAGACGCACAGTCCGTCACGGTGACGTCTGAGGGACAGACTCGCCTGGGATCGCAGTAAGCATGACTAATCGATCTGACCCTGTGAGACAAAGTCGATTTAATAAAAGCCTCAATTGAGCGGACACGACACCAGTGACTCGAGCGTTGCACCGCTCCACTGCTCCATTGCCTGACATACGGGATCATTCGTAAGGACATATAATTCAGGGACAAACACACATTCTCCCACATGTCTCCCACGCCTCTGTGTATAATGCAGACTACAGAGTTGCGTCACTGATTAAAGTGTGTTATTAAGTAAGTTATTGTACCACTCACATACAGTACACACCTGTCACCATGGCAGGTTAAGAAGCAGAGAGTAATTAGTGGCTCATGATAAGCATGTTATTGCTATTGCACACTTCAGACTTCATGGGTGCTTTCTGTTCATTCTATAGTGCAATATGCCAAAATGAGAGCTAAAAAGTCCTTCAAATCAGTGATCAGATTAGAATGATGAGAAATGTATTCAAATCCAGGTCAAATATTGAGAGAAATATTTGTGGCTCAGTATTGCATTCATCTACAAAAAAACCCCAAAAAAACAACACACATCTGGTTCATGTCCTGTTATTGAAATTTGCACCAGACCGAGAACACCTTGCTTAATACCTCTTGGACTGGTTGGTATGAATTTTGTTTTCACCTTCCTAAAAAGAACAGCACCAAGGGGAGGTCCAACATAAGCATATTCCAGTCAAACAGAATAAACCCTGCTTATGTAAAATTGTGCCAGAAAGCCAGATTGAAACCGAGAGAGTTGAGTTTGCAGATTCAGCATAAAAAAAAAAGAATAAAAAAAAAAGAATGATTTCTTGTCAGACTGTGTGATTGATGAGCCCCAAAAAATCTTGGCCGAATTCTATAAAAGGCTGTTTGATGGCATGTGAAGCCATGTCTGCATGCACTGAAAATCCTCTAGGTGTCCAGTAGATCTGGGATGTGATCATTAATCAGAATACAGGAACACACAAACAGAAAAGTCTGTATATAATAATAATAATAATAATAATAATAATAATAATAATAGTAGTAGTATCAATGCTATACCTAGATAAAGGAAGCTTTAAAAGGAGTTGGAAATTGTTCACACTTGAGTAAAGCAGTTGAACTTGATAGCTTTGCAACACACTATACAAGCATTCAGGCATGTAGGCTGTTAATGTTATAATAATTATCATGGTCATGACAGCTTTATAAATGGTCGCTTACTCAGTCATAAACATGTCATTTCACTTTGAAGTTTTAAATAATGATACGTCATCCTCCTGTTGGTGGCTTTTACATAAGCGTTATTATAGCAGCACGCTATTTTTCCAAGACCCCTCATCGTAACTCCCGACCGAATAATTCTTTACTGATGTTGCAATTTTTGCCTGCGATACAAAAAACAGGCCAGTCTAAAGCCAGCTTAAGCCCAGAGGAGGCTCTTCAACATGAGAGGCTTTCGAGGCAATGGCTAGCTCTAATCTGTATCTGGAAAACCGCTCCACTGTGAATAAAATTATGAATAAGGGTAGAGGGAAAAGAAGAGAATATAGGAAGGGATCGAGGGAGAAGTGAGGGGGGGTGGGGACCTTGAAAACACTGTAGATAAATGAAAGGTCACTGCCTGTAGCCCCAGTAAGCCTACAGTGCTTTATTTATTCATGGCTTGCTCTCTGCTGGCCTGATTAAGATTTAATACCTGCAAATCAGCTTCTTCACGCATGAGACCGAAGCCATACACCATCACTCTCCACATTACCGCTCTCTAATTCAAATTTTTGCTGGGAGGAATAACAGCAAGCATTCCCATTAACAGGACACAATCATTACTCCAAATACCAGGATTTAACCAACAGTCCAGTTCACACAATGCTCCCCTTATTGAACATGTAGAAAAAAGACCTGTTTGCCATGTAAAGATGTCCAGGTGTGTCCACTGTATCCTCAGAATTCTGTTTGTGGGACCTGATGTATTCGTCTGCTCTGGTAGCCCATCTGCCTAATAAATCTATGCAATGTGCATGTGATGTAGAAATGTTTTCCTCTTCACTATGGTTGTAAAAAGTGGTTATTTGAGTGTCTATTCTCTGTTGCTACAATCTGTGTAAAATGTAGAGACCTGGGCTCCCAAGTGGCATAACAGAAACGTGTTTGTCCTATCATCTGCAGATTGAAAGTTTGATCCCCTTGTGATGGTACAGCCATCCATCCGAAGCCGAGAGCGTAGAGAGCAGATTGGTCGTGTTCTCTCAGGGGTGGGGTGGGGTGGCATACTCGCATTCCCACATCAATCACAGCCAATCATGGGCTTTTGTGAGCACCTACAAGCGGAAGCGGCGGTGTGTTTAGCCGCACCCTAACACTGTATGAGATCAGCAGTTTGCAAAACAACGACCATGGTACAATCACAAGTTACTGAGATCACAATTTTTCTCCGTCCTGATGTTTATTGCGAATGTTAACTAAAGCCCTTGACCTGTATCTTCATGATGTTATGAGTGGTACTCCTGCCACATGGTTGAGAAATTAATGCCATGCATAAGCAGTTGATCCTAATAAACTGGCTAGTAAATGTAGATAATTAAAAGAGTGGTTTATATAGTGCCCACCTTTATGCATTTGACAGGATCTCTGCAATGAAGTATGCTAGATGGAGATATTACGTAAACCTTAGGTAAAAGTGCACTTTCCCAATATAAATAGCAAATGATTAATGGATTAACAAATTAATTTGAAATGATATTATCTCTTGGAAATCTAACATTCTCACTCTCCTGTCTAAAATGCTCTGGACTAAACATTTATTTGAAAAATACCTCAAACTGCCAAAACATGCAGTTCCTCAAATGACCACTAGGTTCAAAACGTGTGTAAATCCCCAAGGAGCCCCATGTTCAAATGTTAACTCAAATAAACATGTTTACAGCCTGGTCTCCATAGCTACTCATGACAAGGCTGTAAAGATGTTTATGTTATAAAGTTTCTGATGTCACTGTTGTAATTTAATTTACCTCCATAAATGTACTGTAGGAGTTGACATGGGACCAGAGCTATCGCAGCTAAAGCTAAAGCAGGCTAGCTTGTGGTAACTGAGGTAAGGAGGCATATTTTAAACAATTTGCCCATTAACCAGGGTTCAGGTGGAGTCAGCACCTGGCAAAATGACAACCAGTGTTTTAAAACTGCTCTTCAGAAAAAAGAAAAAGAAAAAATAAACTATGAGTGACATCACAGTAGGTTGGTCCACTTCTTTTCATACAGTTTATGACTGAATGCTATGGTTGTTCCTGGCTGCAATGCGCCACTATGACTTTTTGTGTTACTTTGAGACTCTTATTTTGACATTAGTGTTGGTTAGGGTTTATATTAGTCTTTTATGTTATGCTTCAGAGATGTCTGTTATTTCGATTGTAGCCACTGTTTTTTTTTTTACTGTGTAGTTTGTCTTGCATCTGTTGTGTTCATGGCTTGTGTACTGTTCTGCTCTGCTCTGTTTACTTCTCTGTTTGGTTTACTGGTTTAGTGTATTCACAATTTTACGTTTGTGTTTCTTTGCGTTAAATAAAAGAGTCCGTGTTTGTGTCTTGCTTCGTCAATTCATGACATTGTGTCAGGGTAAATGGAGAATGTTTTTTTTTTCATTAATGTGAAATAAAATATCAAAGTATGGTTAGATTTAGGTAACGTGTCACAAGTCGACCAAAATAAAAACAAGAAATTGATGTTGAAATGTATAATGTCAAAGTGATGATAATTCGAAAAATAAATAAATATACTGTTTTTGGCACTCTGTTACACTGCAGAACAGTAAGCTATGTATGTTAGGCAACAGACAGATCAAAACTTTTTTAGCCTTTTTGTTTTAATGCTTACTCTGCATTACTGCAATTACCTAAAAATCCACCATAATTCGTGGCACAAATTGCTGGTAAGGAGTTCTAGACAACACAGCTAGTTTCCCCTACTCTCATTAAACCTGAAAAATATTTAGGACGTCAAACGATGAAATCATTCTACGTTTAAAAAAAACTAATGAGCATAGAAAAATCACCTCCTACAGTATATACTGTAATTTGTTTCTCACTCTAAAGCTTGTGTGTCAAACCACAGCTATAATCAGAATTCAGGTCAGGCTTGCAAAGTGAGAATTTAATACCAAGATGTAACCGTTGGCATTAAAAATTCTGACCTTCAACTTAAGGCCATTTTTCTTGTTTCCTATCAGCATTTTTTTTGTGTGTGATATGGTCTCAAATGGAGACCGGCTATCTTGTTACATTAAGCAGGTTTTCGGTAATTAATCTGAAAGGAATATTCATGGTGCGATATACAGTAGAAGTAATATACTCCTCATTTATACACTACACAATATAATCCCAAATGTTTAGAGACAACACATATCACACCTATATTTGCTTTTTAAACATCCTGTTCCAGATTTAGCCCCCCCCTACTGCTATTGTAATAACTAACCCTCTTCTGGGAAGCCTTTCCACTAGATTTTGGAGCCTAGCTGTGGGCATTTGTGCTCTTTTAACCACATGAGCATTAGTGAGGTCGGGTATTGATGTTGGGGGAGGAAGGTCAGGTGAAATCAGTGTTACAATTCTTCTGGAAGGTGTTCAGTCTGGTTGAGGTCAATGATCTGTTCAGTTTTTTCACTGTAAAACCATGTCTTTTGCACTTGTTACCAAAGGGCATCTGTGAATGTGGCGTCTTTGCTTGTGATATCTGGGTTAAAAAACATCATATTTATGCAACCACTCATTCATTTCAAAGAATGGCTTGAGATTTTCATCTGGAGGATGGCAAGCAGTTAGTTGTTGAGGTCCAGAAGAAGAACAAAAAAGCCAGATGCCTTGCTTTAGCTGTTTTAATCAGCCTGTTTTATCTGCTATTGCTGGCACTGCTATTGTATGATATCGCCATGCTGCCAGTACTGACTGACTAAGAATGCACAGAGGCCAAATGCCACAAGAATTCAGATCAGTCTGTCTCATTCGTGTCGCATGGCTGCATACTGAATATATATCTGATCTTAGACCACAAACGAAAATAACTCAAATCGATTTGAAGAACATCAGATTCGGCTGTTCAGACCGACCGCAGACACTCGAGACATTAGGGTACAAAATCGGACGTGAGTCACTTCAGACCGGTAATGTAAATGCAGCCTCAGGGTGTGGTAGTGAAGTGTTCATAAAGGTTACATCTTTTTTTTTTTTTTTTTTCAAAAATTTTTATATTTCCTTGCTTTCATGCTGTATTATATTAAATTGGACAGCAAGGAAATATTTTTTTCCTCCGGCATTTTTCATACCTCTTTTGGGCTGAGTATGAGGACTTTTTTTTACATAGCAGTTTGTCACATATAAATGTTTAACACTACCTGCCAACTTAGGTTTTTGTGTAAATTGTACTGACTAAGGCCTCCATTTCTTACAAAGTGCAGTGACATCTTAGGCGCTAATCCTGTATTGCAACCTGTGTTTCCAATATCCATATTCCTGGCAACCCTGCAACATCTGGATCTACTGCAATCCTGACCAGCATAAAGCAAATTAACCTTGAAACCACAGTGCCAAACTTAATAAGACAAGAAAATGTCATTAATTCACAGCATTATATTATGTCTGAAATAAAGTTCCAGTTTCAAGAGTTTGCACAAGTTCCTTATACAGTACATAAACGAGTTCAGTTTCTAAAACCATGCTTGTGGTTTTGCATAGCGAGAGCCAAATGTCCTCATCTGTAGTGTGATCTCCACTCTCCTTCCTTTCTCTCACTCTTAACGCTGGCTTGATGAATGAATCATATCCTCTCATAAGCATCACAGGCTTCCTCCTGATCTTTCCCTCCCCTTCGTCCTGCAATCATTTCTTAGTGATTTCCGGAATAAAAGGCGCTATTGAATGGAGGTAATTACTTACTACAATTACATGATCGACCCTCAAATACTAAACGTGGAGGGAGGGGAAGAAAAAAAGAGAGAGAGAAATAAAAGTGTTCTAGGTGGGATATAAAAATCCAATCCAGTAATACACAGAAAAAATGGAAGGACTGACATTTTTCAACATCACAACTACCAAATACCTTTAAATCCACCTTTAAACCCCTACCCACAAATATATACTTGGAGTTGTGTTTTAAGTTCCCCTACATTGGCCCTATCTGTCACACACACATGGAGGAATGAGGTAAACACCGCTGACGCACAGATTTATTACACTCGTATCGGCCGATATACGCCTTGTTGTCTGCCAGAGGCCTATCGACAAAAAAAGATGACGTTTACCGATGGCTGGGACCGTTGTGAATCTGTTGTGTCGTATCAATTTTACAATGGCTAAAAGTTTTGGAAATATTCAATGGATGGTGCTATAATACCTCTCATAACAATGACGACGTGCACACGCTTGTTTTCAAGTCGATGAAAATGTCAGCTGTGCTGGATTATTTCTTTCTTTGAGAAAGATCAGTGATATGCAGTTTGTAACAAGCTTCAATGACATTCTAAGAGGAGGCTTTTGCATTTACATTTATATATTATAATGCGTTTGAAACAGCTATTATTTACAAAAGTAATTTGTCCTGTATAAAGAAGCTTATATTAAACGTTATTCTCAACAATTATATGAATTCATTTATGCAAAGACTGTGTGATTGTGGGGTTAAAAACCTTTCAACTTTTTAATTAATTTTAGTTGTAAAGAGTTTGTTGTCTGGTACAAAATAATGCAGAATAAAGAACAACAAAACTAAAAAAACACATCAGTATCGGCATCAGCCAAATTCTATATGGTTATTGGCCCAGAGTTGACTTACAATAGGTGCACAATGTAAAGTACACAATGCAAGGTAATGAGGCGTAAAGTGCGAGGGCTATACTGAAGGGGTACTGGCTGTAGCACAGCATGAGACCATCTACTCCGGCAAAGGAGATTTTCAATGAGGAGTCGAGAGTTGGGTTCAGTAACGGCACAAATGCATCATTTGTGATGGAGACCACGTTGAGTAGTACATCTGTATATAGGAAGAGTTATTTGACCAACATCTGTTATTTGTCAGATTTATATAAAAATGTCAATTAATAAAGATAAATATCAGTTCATTAAGAAAAAAATAAGTTATGCCCACTTTTGCATTACTTTCGGTGGAGCCTTTGTACAGTATGTAATTTTATAGAGGCTTTATCAGAGGAAGGGTGCAACAAGAAAATGCATAGCACAGCACTCTGGGTAGCTGTATAAACATAACTCAGTTTGGCATCTTCTGCTGCAGCTTCAGACATTCTTCGCAGAATAATATTTGTATTATCGATCCAGATATGGATTCCTCAGCTACCATCTGATAGCTACTGCCCCCTTCCATTACCATACCAAGTCATTCCCCTGATACTTGTTCAGAAGACCACGAGTCATTACCTGTACTGTGCCATTATCTATGCGGCATTCTGCAAGCTGTGTCCCGTGTTATTATTAGATCTGGGAACTCCTTGATTTGTTACCCTGACTGCAATCCCTATGTTGTTACTTGATCTGGAATCCCTGCGGTTTTTACCTAAGCTGCATCAGCCAAGCCTCTATATATACCTCACGTTGGTAGCCAATCTACCACCCTTGTCTTAATCTGATCTGTGTGCCACAATGTTTCTCATTTTGTGTTTTGTGTTGTTTCTTGATCTGCACCCTGTATCATTACCCAGTTTGCATCCTCCATGTTTTCATCCCATATGTGCTCTGGTGACCCAATTTGCAGATACAGTACCATATTTGCAACTCATATTTGTCGTTACACAGTCTGCTCCCCATGTTATCACTTGATCTGCTCCCCTCTTGTTGATACTCACTCTGGGCCTTTGAAAAATACATAGTCTCAGTCTCAGATACCCAAAGTTTACAGTGCATTTATTTGGGCCATAAACTTCAGAACATTACTGTATAAATCTTCTGTGCACTGTTTCTTAGATAAAACAAACAAGAAAACAAACAACTAATACTGCAACTAAATAAATGTTTCGGAGTAGGAGCTAGTTTCAGTGTTGATAAATTGAAGTGAGCCACCTTTATCATTACCTACTCAGTGACTTCTGTATATTTACCCAATATACATCTCCTGTCCCGCTGCCCACAGTAATCTACACTCCCTACAGTATGACATACCCAATTTACACACACTTACCCAATCTGTAACTGCTGGGTTTATGCTCAGTCTACTCACCCCATATTGTGACCTGATCTGAAACCCACTTTGTTGGTGATCTCATCTTTAATGTGTATAGTAACTGTAATTACTACACTATTGATTTGCACCCTCCATGTCATTACCCACTGTGACGCTTGCATACCGTAGTTATCTCAACTGTGACTCTTGTATCATTACTTGATCTATGAACTCTAGTATTGTTACCCAATCATTGACTCCTGTTTCATTACATGATCTGTATCTCCTGTTTCGTTATCTGGATTCTAACGCTTCAATGTCTTTACCCAATCATTACCCAATAATTCCTGTGTCATTACCTGATCTGTGACTCTTGTGTCATTACCCAATTATCTCAGTACCCGATTAAAGCCATACAAGTCTTTTAATGCTTAGAACTATGATCCATACATATTTAAAATAATTTATGTCTACAACATCATTTAGCATAATTAGCCAACTAAAAACATCCATTATAAGCAACTCCTCAGTAAGAAGGTGACCAACCTATTGTATAGAGCAATACTGTATATGTAGTTACTTGATGCAGATTTTTAGTCAAGCTACTGTACATACTGTAGCTACAGTTATCCCTCCTAACTACCTCTCACAGCCGGAGGCCTAGAGAGAGCTGATTGGCCGAGCTCTCTCGAAGGGGAGGGATGAGAAGTACTTAGTGCTCCCACATTAATCACGGCTCTACCGCCAATCAGGGGCGTCCGTGAGCTCATGCAAGCGGAAGGAGCGGATAGCGCTGTCCTCCGAGTGTGTTACGCAGCCCCCAACGGTTCGTGAGCGAGCGGTTCGAAAAGATGCGGTCATTTGGCGTCACATGGTTCGGAGGAAACACGTGATAGCCTTCGCCCTCCCGGCTGAGTGGTAGTAGTAGCCTTAATGTGGGAGCCCCCTAGTGACGGGGAGGAATTGGACACGACTAAATTAGGGAGAAAATCTGGGAAAAATCCAAAAAAGAAAAGAAAAAAAAAAGTTATCCCTCCTAATTGCATGTGAACACAACCTTCTTTTTCTGGCTTGAAAAGGAATCTGATTCGATAGGATGTGGTCAGAATTAATGAATTGCTGAACACTCTTCTGAGTGTGACACAGCATAGTGCAATGCAACATTTTAGAAAACAACTTCTGGCTTCTTAACAATCACTATGGTGTTCTACTTTACTCCTGCATGCAGACCTCACTCAGGGCTCTATACCATGCAGACGTACAGTAATGCATTTAAATGCATGGCTGACAACCAAATGTTTTTTACTCGCATGCTTTTCTTTAGTGCTTTAGTTACATTTGCACCATAATGCTACAAAAAAGCATTATTTATTGTAAGTGATTTAAGTATTAAGTATTTTTCCTTTATCTATTTTACATTTAAAAGTGTATCATATAAATGGCAAGAATATGGGAAGAACTGATTCCTCCATTTCTTTAAGTTCAGATTTCGGTCATTTTTGTGCATGTCTCATCAATAGCTTTGCTTAAATTCTGTGACTTACAGACAAAACCAGACAATTCTTATCCTGTCCAACCCCATTAAAACATCCTTCACACCTTTTATTATTTATCCAGTTGTGTTCCAGTGTTGCCTTTTTATTGCACAGCCGACAGACCAGGCAAAAAAATAATAAAATTATGAATATAAGATGCTTAAATTGGTTAAGGGCCAAAGTGCAGGAAATGCAATAAGAACCTCGTCCTATAATTTAATTTGGTGTTCTCTGTCCAGAGGTGATTAATAATTTAAATTCGGCCAGACTCTCAAATCTCTGGCATTAAAAATTCCTTCCGCACATTTAATGCACACAAGCATTGGGAGCATTTCCTCTGCCCCACCTTTCTGAGTTATTAGTATGCAACTTGGTAATGCGGGGAAAAAAAAATAGTAGTGCAACACAATACCTTGGGATCCCTTGCAGTGTTATTGCATCACCTTCAAACAAATACACATATAGCACATACATAGTATATATTACATATAGTTTATACACATCAAAGTGATAGCAGATTAAAGTATATATTTATACGCAGTATGTAAAAAAAAAAAAATAATAAAAAAAAAAAAAAAACCTTGTGCTTCTCCAATCTGGTTGATCAATAAATGCAGGTTTACCTCTTAACATTTCATGCAACTGTATTATGTCTGCACTGCAGTGATGAATCTTACAGACCTAAATGAAATCCTAGATGAGTCTTCTTATCAAAGATAGATCAAAACCATAAGCCCGCTATAGCACTGATGAAACAGACTATAGTGTCGAGTGTTTGGGCTCTATGGTTCTGATGTCGTTCTAAGTACCTGCTGTATTCCATCACGTGCTGCTCTTTTTTTATGCTCCTTTGTTCTCCTGGTCCTGATATGTGAGTCAATTCTTATCTGGTGAGGGGGGGACTGAAAAATAAAATCCTTTTTTTCTGTCCTTAATTGACAAAAAAGGTCTTAAAATGCTCTATCATGGACAATGCAGACAGCGAGAGAGCAAGAGAGAGAGAGAGCTGGCATCAGAGATAGCCACAAAAAGCCTGAGGTCATCTCAGCAGGTGACCAAATTATCCACAAACAAATAACACAAAACAGCCAACTGCCCACAGCAGCATAATAATGAATATGTGCACCATGTAGTTCAAAGGCTTTTTCCACAGGACAAATGAACATATGAGAACAGTGAGCTACACAGCAATAGGCCATGACTCCCATGATCCCTCACTGCTAAACATCCTAGAGATTTGTAAAACACAGTCAATCTATACAGCGGACACAGGCACATGTGAGGCATGTATGACTGAGACACAAAAATGTACATACGATATGCATGTGCACAAAAATATACATGGAACGACACAGCTGCACAGCAAAGGGTATACAGTCTATATATATATAATGTATCTGTGTGTAACAATTCCTGAGAGCTATATGGGTCCTGAAAGATCATAACAACCTGAGAGAAAGCAAAAGCTACATTCACACTGGCAGCAGTTTTTTTTTTCTTTTTAATATTTACAATTATAAGTATTTTTTTTTTACCTTGCATTGCTAAAATTGCTTTCATCATTGCTTTTATCATTAGGTGATAATGGGCCTGTCCTATCTTTAGCTTACATCTGGTTTCACTGGTAGGGATCGTCTAGTGCAAAAAAGCACACCATCATCCATCACTTCTACTGGTAGCCACTGTACCTCTAATGTAACCATGCTTATAATTTGCACAAAGTAAAATGCTGCAATGATTTTGATTGTTTGTCAGCTTTTGTTGCTAATAGGTACTCCAACCACATTAGCCCCTATCTTTATAGAAATTCACTGGACCATTTGGTGGAAATACATTTTATATAGGCATTTTGTTACGTTGCTGCTGGTGTGAATGCAGGGTTACAAATGCTCTTTTGAAGCCATCCAGTGCAACAATTTTAAACATCATAGGGCATCTGAACATGCCTGAACAGAGCTAACTACAATAGATGCTCTGATCCAATACAGAAGTACAGGATTTCTGAGATGAACTCAAATCAATTCGATCAACAGGGAAAACTCCTGGACTTGGATGGGTGTAGCATCTCTGGGGTTCAAGCTGATTATTTCAAAATGATGAAAGGAGATTTTAGAGACCACTCGGAGACCCCTGAATATCTGTCTAAATAAGATGAGACACATACTGTGCAGAATGACAGTAGCTCCTCTCTCCCCACGGACAGCATGTTAAATCCATTTGCATTAAGACCAGTCTTTGACTGAATACTGATTATGAGTCTCTCAGCTCTGGTTCTTTACAAATAATATGCACTTTTCAGGCAAGTTCGGACACCCTTTGGTACATTGCCATGGTAACAACACAGCTGCACGGCTATTTCAGGTGCCTCTTATTAGCATATCAATGCTCAATGAGACCTTTTCATGAGCTAACTCGAGGTTAAGAGACTAATTCCACTTCTTTCTCCAATCAGTATTCCTTTAAAGATGCCAGCCCTGGGGCAGTCAAGCACAGAGGGGAGAGAGTTAAACGCTTACCTGGGTGAGATGTCACACCCCTGCTGCATAAAAGCTCCTAGGGAGAACCAGAGACTGTTGAAGATGCCAAACTCATTGGGGGGCTGGTCACTGGGCGGACCGTCGGTGCCCTCTTCGGGCTCCTCGGTATGCCACTCATACGGGCTGAAGCGGCTGACCAGGAAGAGCACCACGCTCACGCCAATATAGGCGAACACGATGCACATCCAGATCTCGTAGGCCAGTGGGTCCAGAAAGGAGAAAACCCCAGGTTTGGACTTCTGTGGTTTTTTAATCATGATGGAGATGCCTAAGCTCATGAAGGGCTTAGAGAAGTCAATGACCTCCTCCCGGACCAACGTAATAGTCAATGGGGCCACAGCGATTTCCGCTTTCTGAAACATGTAAGTACATTAGGAAGTTGTTAGAGAGACGGATAAATACAAGTCATCTTGCTTGGCAGCCACTACAGAAAGTGAAGTAGTTCATTCATTATCTGGCCTTGATTTATATCAGATCTCAACATGCTATAAATGTGTGTCAAACTGCAGAAGCTGAACTATCCCAAGCCTAGACTCTACTTAATATATAATACAAGACAACAAATGCAGAATGATGCTTCACAGCTGATTTTTTTTACAAGCTAATAAAAAAAACGACTATGCACAACAGCTCATAGGCTGGTTTACAAAGACTATTTGGTTTACACTTAGTTGTCCATATAAAAATTGGGCAACATGTACAGTACAAGTGCCAATGCTTTACTTAAATTACAGTAACATTTAATAAAGTATTTAATAAATACTAGTAAAATTTTATATTTTCATTTCCGTTATTCTCATTATTTTGCAGCAAAACATATTGTAACATATTGTTTTTTTTTGTTAGTGATTTATACTCTACTGTATTACAATGAATATCTAAGGAGGAATCAGACACAATCAAAGAAAAAAACATATAATTTATTAAAACCACATACATGATGATAAGTATAACTATTCTAAATATCTTCTTTAAAAATATCATTTTTTACCTATTAAGGGAACATATTTTACAATATTACACGAATATTATGTGCATCCTATACTTAACTTAGCTTTAGAATTGTCATAACGTTGTCAAACGGACATTTCTGCGATTGCAATAGAGAATTATTTGGTTTCAAAATAATGTATAAAAACATTAAAGGTTAACAACTATTTTTAAATTTACTTCAAAATCTAAATGCTCAAAAAATCATTTAAATCATTTACATATATCAATTAATTAATGTTCGTAAAAGTTCGGGCAACTAATTTACTAACACAACTGTAACTTTGTCCTTTATAACCTTATTCGGGATACCTTTTAAAGCAACTGTGTCAACTGTGCTCTAATTGTTTGAAATATTTGATACATAATAGTTTGTTGTTATTGAGCATAATAATTAAATGTCAACTACAGTATGTTATGGTTTACAGATTCCTTATGATTTTAACTCAATTATTTGTTTGAATATGGTGTTAAACTTTTCATGTAAATGAGAAGTGGTCAGCCAGAAAATTGTCAACTACTGTATGTCTCTTAGTAGTGTGGATCATCAGTCAGAAAAAAAAAAATGGTTAGGCTTTTTAACAAACACATACTGTATGTTACACTGAAGGATTTACCTTTTTTTTCTTTCTGTTGAGAAGGAAAATTGTTTTTCTACTTTTTTCTTATGTGACATGCCCCATGGAAAAGTTGTTTCGTAATTAAATTAGAAAATTACACCTCCGTCCTAGCTTAATCACACATCAATGACATTTTTGATGAGTACAGCAAAGATTACAGTATCTCAAAAATCCAGTATCTCAACATATTTGATTGTTTTCTAATATAAATCAAAAAAGGATTTAGATTTCAGAAATGTCCAACTTGTGCAAAGTGTTAATTTATGCATTTAATACTTGGTCAAGGCATAAGAGCAGTTAATTTACTGTTAATATAGAATGTCCCTAATGTTACGTTTTCATTCTTAATTTGATTCGGAGCAACCAGAAAATGCGATGTCTTCTGTTATGAAGATTTTCTTATGTCTGAAAAGGTGTATACTCCATCCATAAATTATAAATACATTTCTTCTTATACAGTAGATAGCTGCACAACACTGATGATTCTTCGATTATATAACCACACTCTTCACTTTACTGTTTTGTTAGAGTCTCCATGTAGCTTTTACGTACAGAAACAGTAACATATTAAATGAAAGACTGTGTTAATAGAAAGTTGTGATTTGCCGTGGAGATGGGACACTTTCAACCCATGGCACTGACAAAATACATGTTCAAGCCTAATCTCTACATTTTCAAATGATTTTGCAGTTTCTTTAATTGGACAAGGCTTTGCAAGTCAGTGGTGGAAAAAAAAAAAAACTACAGCGCGTAGCTGAGGGGTTTAATTTTAAGCAAGCAGGATGATCCAATCAATTCAAAGAAATATGCTTTCAGCAAAAGATGTAACAAAATATATAACTGGAGCTATGATCTAGGAGCAACGCAGGCATGGGAAATTCACAAACCTGATTAATGGCTGTGACTTAGCAACACTTTCAACCTTGGCTGGTTTTTGCACAGCTCCAAAGTAATCCAAAAAAGAAATTAAAGCTTATCATTATTGGCTAACACCCACTTTCTGAAAAGGAAAAAGAAACCATTTGAAGGGATATGCTGGAAATGCTAAAAAAAAAAAAAAAAAACCAACTATATGACAAGACTTGCTATAGCACAGTGTTAATATACGTCAGCCTGCTAAAGGTTGCTTTTCAGAAGTGGAAGGATTGTCACGCACTTGCACTGTGAGCTTGGCCACAACTTAAGGTTTAGCAAGAAAAGTGCTGACACTTCCTGCCTCAAATCCACACCATGCCTCTGTCAAAGCCTCTCTAGATAAAGTAAGCATATTATTCTATATAAGTAGAATGTTATTTAACAGACTGGGGCCTTTTACAGCAAATTACACTTGGACACTTACTACCCTTGAACTGAATGTTTTAGCCCGTAGTAGAAACTTTCAGTTTTTGCAGAGTATGAAAATAGACCTGAACCTCCTTAACTCCCCTTGGGTCCCACTTTAAGCTTAAGCTTTAAGTATTTCATTCCGCATATACTGAACCATGAAATGTAACTAGATGATACTACAAGGGAAATCTATTGTATCATATATAATTCCCCCACATGTTAGCAACATTATTCTTTTTACAACATGTACTGTATGTTTATGGCCTTCACTGGTTAAGAGATTTTTAATCTCAGCAAAACTCTAGCTGTCTCTCTCAGCATTTCTGCTAGAAAAAAAGTACCATACAGGGACATGTTCCTTAAGGCACAAAATAAGGCTGTCAAAATGTACAGTATTTATATCTATTGGATAAAGATGTTCGGGGAAAAAAAAACACTCCTTTATTCATTTGTTTGCCTAATGTCAGGAATCTGATTAAATACATGTCTTCTATGAATAGTGTGTAATTTTTGTCCTCAGGGCTGTTGAATTCTTGATTCTGAATGGTCAGTACGATTTCATTCATTTTCTATAAAAGCAGCTCTGGCATTGAAGGTGCGAATCACAGACTTATGTTAACAGGCTTGTTCTAATAAGTTATCGCTTCTTCGTTAAATGGACACTCAAAGACACTCCGTTTTATTTCCTTTCTGAACTTAGACGAAATGAACAAATTAAAAAAATGTATCATTGATTTGGTAATGATTTCTGTAAGAACAAGACATTAATTTCACATTTATGGAAGGAGTCTCTGTGGTCAGTGCTGGATGAAAAGGTGTGAATTCTAAGGTTTCCTCCATGGGAAAGTCACCAATACTTTACCAAAATGTAAAGGAACAGCAATTTATAGATATTTATAGATATTTATAGATTAGTTATGATGGGAACAAATTTGTCTTTTGAGCATTCTACAACATTAAATATACATATAAGGGGATAAAAAAGTATATCATTATTCAATAGATATTGAAGGGAATGAATTTTGATTCGACAGCATTCCATTATAAAATATTTAAATAAATGACTCCCATTTTTAAATGAAGGGCCTTAATCCAGTGGCAAGTATTGTATCTCTAACTTCAAACTTCATTTAAACAAAAATAGTTTGCAGATGCAAATCTTACCCCGTACACCAGCTCCCCAACCATGCCATTCCAGATCTTCGTATCTGGGTCCCGAGCTCCGTACTTTCCGTCCGGCACGATAGAGATCTTGTATTTGATGCCAATATGCTTGGCGATCTCAGACGCCAGATCCACACAGTATCCCTCATACCTGTCATTACCCTCGTATGTCTCCCAGTTTTTCTTCAGCATCACATATGGGCCTTCCTGGAAGGATCAAACCACATAAGAGGTTCAAACTGGCAACCAGAACTCCAGCCAACCCAAGAAAGTGTCCCATTTCTAAATTGTGGCACAGTATGTTTGTTGCTGATTATCATCAAAGAACAAAAAAAGTCCTAAACACAGCGCATGAAAAAAGGGAATACACATTTAATAAATATCCACACGCGCCATTCTTTTACGGAACAGTAAAATAAAATGTACAGCAAAGGAAATATATCTGCAACACACCAAGAGACTTTATTGGTTTCTGAAATTCATGTCATTTTACTGTAGAACATCTATTACATTTAAAACTACTAGGTGATAAAAATCACTACATAATAAAACACCTTTTATGCAACACATTATGGAGATCATAACATTCAGTAGCATAATCAGTTAATAAAGGTTATCAATAAAGAAAATCATAACCAGGACTGAATAATGTACAAGGTCAGAGCGCCAATGCCATCATAATCATTATTAACTATAACAAGGCGCAGTAATACAACGGGCTATCGATAGCTGTAGATCGTTAACTCACTACCACTTACAGTACACAGCAGCAGAATATGACTTTGTTCAAAACATTGAAAAAAAATGTCTTTCTTTTTATTATTGATTTATTTCTAACGCTTCAGATTACAGCACTATAATATGTTACGTTACATAATCCAAACACAAACATAATTGGCTTAATACCTAAAATTACATTTAATCCTAGCAGAAAAAAACAACAACAACAACAACAACAAAAAACATTTTATAGACATTAGAGGAAGACTTAAAAATGCAAAAAACTACTATGCCTTATTATACATTGTCATAAAAACTAATTGCTGTTTGAATTTAAATAAGCAAATACTTGAGAGCCTTTGATGGGATAATTACTGCAAGGATTAATATGTTTCTGCTGGAAAACATTTTCTTTAACCCCAACTGAGGCAGTGAGGACCGTAGCTTCTCATTTATTTAACAACCGTGTAAGAAGATGTATCCCATGACCGTGGCCAAAAATCTATTTCAGAAGGGTCAGATTATTGGCCTGCATCAAGCAAAGGGAACAAGGAAAGGATATTGTTAAAATGAAAGGAATTGGGTTAATAAATGTCCAATTCATTGTTAAAAACTACAGTAGGAGGATAAACTGAACTGTCAATTTATGGAAGAAATGTGGTTAGAAATAAATGTGAATGGCACTGATTGAACATCATTTAAATGCTTGCTGAAGTTGTACTGTAAAATAATGGGTAGGAGAAAATCACTGCTATGTATAATAGTTTAAATAAGAACATTTTATCATGCACAATATGGAGAGAACTCGCAGGGTTGGAAGTAAACTGCTGTAAGAAAACCAATTGTAAGTGAGGCTATTCAGAAAACAAATGCAACTCAAAATGTTAAAAAGTGGTTCTGGGAGCAGAAGGAATAATTTTTACATATGAATTGGCCACCACAGAATCCTAACCTTAAAACCCTTAAGTTAAAACCTTAAAGTCTTTGGGACGTTCTGAAGATCATATCGACTATCCAATACTCATAACGACTATCCAATAGCTAAAACGTAATGCAACTCTAGATGGAAATAAATGCTGTGATGTTGCATAGGTTTGTCCAAACAATATCACGAAGAATGTGTGCCATAATAAAGATAAAAGCAATTCAATGTAAAATCAGAGGTTGCATTTGTTTTAGTCCAGGTAGTCTAATTTAAAACAACTTTCAAATTAACAAGTTCATTAAAATTCATGAAATTCACATCTGTCCGAATGAGGCACATTTCCATAAACACTCTGAAAAACCTGCCTCTACTTCAGAGATGTTTCCTAAGCCATATGGCTGGCCCAGAACCATGAAAGGCATAAAGCCCAACAGGGCAAATCAAAAACTCACCCCACCCCTCAGGAAACAGAGCGTTCTTCATTAAATTCAGACTGATGATTCATGTCATCTTGCCCACGGATTTACAAACTTTTTTTTATTGCTAGTTCCTGTATTTTTAATATTATGCTTGGACAACTTTTATCTCTCTCAGTGATAGCAAAGATGACTTTGGGGAATTAAAAAAAAAATCATAGGAAATGTGTAACTTCAGCATAGTTTTAAAAATCTTTTGTTGTTATCAAATTTAACATGGATAAAAAAGGTGAATAGAGGCCAGATAAAAGAAGATCAAAGAAAATGTATAGCAAATCCATAACAATGACGTTTTAGTCTAATTACAGTAGGCCGAATAATAGACATCCTCAGTCAGTTGGTGTTCACTGGGGCAGATACAATAAATAGGTAGACAGTTTATTATAAGTGATGCATAGTGCCACTAGTGCAGGTTATCAGCAGTGCCAAGATATGTTTTACTGCAGAATAGTCATTCATGCAGAATTACATCCCAGTAGACACGGCAAAAAATAAAAAATAAAAAAAGCTCTCTCACACACACACACACACACACACACACACACACACACAAAAAAAAAAAAAAAAAAAACAAACACACACAAAAAAAAAAAAAAAAAAAACGAGTAAAATCGCAGGGGTAGTCTACAAGTACAAATAAGCATCATGTCCATTATAGAACTGCAGAAAGGAACTGATGGTCTGGTAACTGGTGACAAGTGGAATTAATGTGCAAGTGCCCAGCTATTTTGCTAGATAATTTATTAACAAATTCAACTGTGTCCAGTACTGTGCAAAAGTCTTGGCCCACTCCCTCATTTCTGCATATTAAATAAAATTGAATCTACATATACAAAATATATAAAGGAATGAGGGTTGGATTAAGACTATTGGACAGTACTGGATGTTAACTACATAAAGTACTAGTCTCTATATCCTCCTGAGACCTGAATGTCCTCTTATAAGGGACATAACATTATGACATTTTCCCCAACTTTATTATCTATATACAGTATAGATACTCAGAGTCAGCTAAAAAATGTATACACACTTTAGGGAAAGAAAAATATTATGATGTATATTATATTAATATAGCATTGTTGATATGATCTTATAATTATCATAATAGTATTATATATCAATATATAATGTATATAGCAATACTTTTAGTATTGGAATATATTTATACTTGTATTACATTTTTTTATTTCCTGAAGTATGTATAAATTTTTTTGGCTGAAAATTTTCATAAAAAATACTTTTAGATTCAAATGTCCATCACTTGTTAGCCACATTAGGTAGATTCATACCTAATGATAGAAATGTGGATGATCCCTGCTATTTTGAAAATGACTCTGTATGTACTGTATGTTAATACAGCTTCCATTTAGTTTTTTAGTAAGTACATGTAATAGGGCAATTATATGAATGGTGGTTGACGAGTCTAATGATGTTGTTTGAAGCAGTGTTTACAAAGATCTGGGAAGGATTTATTTTCATTTGATTATAAAACAGAAATCCACTACTTGTTAGCTACATCAGACTCATGTCTAATGTGCAAATCCCTGATACCAAAGACTCACTGATCTTACAGCATCTCGAATACGTGAAGTTTTTTTGTGAAACCAAAGAGCATTATCAATCAGGAAGCAGTGACTGAATTTCTATTCCTATATTCCTTATGAATGCTAGTAAATACTGAAAACTCCTACTGATGGGAGTGCACGCCTCCTAACACATACTAAATACTAAAGTAATGTTGATAAGTGTTCAGAGTTTCACTAAACAGTCAAAGGATTACACTATGCATGCTTTGTATATTTACAATACATCTACATCCAACCTATTTGTTTAGCCCTAAATGAACACTCCTGCCGATTCATCCCACGCACAGTTTCCTAATGCATGATCATTACTGTTCTTGCAGAGTCCATCCATCGCTCGGTTGCTTAATGAGAGCTGGGCTTTGTCTGTGCCTGTGTTTGTCCACGGCTCAGTTTCTCATCGTGTAGCTCATTCCGACTGGGAAAGCACCTGTCCACGGCTCAGCGTTATTGCTTTTGTCGCTTCAGATCTGTCT
Organism: Clarias macrocephalus; assembly: GCA_011419295.1. Lineage (NCBI taxonomy): Eukaryota > Metazoa > Chordata > Actinopteri > Siluriformes > Clariidae > Clarias > Clarias macrocephalus. The sequence goes on from JAAGKR010000774.1 coordinate 38,776, forward strand.
GTTTCTGTCCATGCCTTAATATAGGGAGAGGGCTCGGTTTTCGGCTCAGCAGTGTCCTTTCTTCTCTCTGCTCAGTTTCTTAAATAAGGATTCTTCAACACGGGCTGAAAAGAGGAGCATTTTGCTTCAGGTGTGACTCTCCCATTTCCTTGGTGTATCAAAATCCATAGCTTTTAGGTTACATATTGTAATTCTCCTAGTGTGTACACTATACAATCGCACTCTATACACAATAGCTACAATATAAAAGCGCAATGCAGAGCCACAACATGTTCGTGTGGAAAGAGATCCAGTTCATGCAGCGTTCTCTCTGTTATCTCCATGAAATGAACAATAATAACAATAAAAATAATAATAATAAAAAAAAAACAGTGACAGAACAAACCAAAACAGCACATCTTGGGCACCATGTACAGTATGCCAGCCATGACACCTTCTGACACATGAAAGAGGCAGACGACACACACATTCCTGCACCGTTGGAAAAATGTTATTCAGCAAAAATGTATGGACCAAAGAGATGTATATTTGAACGATAGATCGAGAGACACCGGGACTGGATTAGGATGGCATTGTAATATTTCAAGACAGTGACATGACTGACAGGTTTCACACACACACACACACACAAGCTAAATTGGTGCATATCATTTATTAAAATGCAAGTGCATGTAAATGCAAGAGCTAGCTTATCGTGGCCTCTGAACACGCATTTACACAAACAGGACACCTAGTCAAGTGGAAGCATTTGGATAAGAGACATACAGCTGAGAACTGTTCTTGTGTGTGAATATGATTTGTCTAAGAAGATAAAAAAACAAAAAAACAACAAAAAAACAAGTACTCACCATAATAGTTGTCACGATCACAGTCCTGTTCTCCATTCCAGATGTTTCGTTCGGAAGTAAGGCTTGGTCCTGGATGAGGACCAACTTGTCAGCGTCGTTCCAGTAGCCAATCTGAGGACAAGACACACATGAGGTCAGAAGGGACATCAGTATTGCTTCTCGGTTGTTTCTATGGCAAAGTACAAAATTCTAAAATACATTATATACATGAAAATCTATAATAATTTGGTCTTGAAATAAAATATGACTGGAAACTTGGCTATTATTAATCAGAACTAAAAAAAATGTCTGAGTGACTGGTGCTGATGAATCATGCAATCACCTCCACAGGGACATTTTTATTTCTAGTTGTACTAAATAGCTCTTACAGGCCAATTTAAGCTAAATTGCAGTAGAAGTCCTGATAGCACACACCCAATGCTATTTTAGCCTGTGTTAATCACATGATATCAGAAAGTGTCAGAAATGATCCCAAGTTAGAACTAAATGAACTGAAACTTGCAATGCCCATAATTCTACATTATCATGACACCTTACTTGCGTAGAGGTTATGCATGCTTGTTCTTTTAAGCTAATAAACAACATGATCCGGCATCTGAACGCAGGTGCTCTGTGTGGATTTGTTTTTTCGTGCACGCCTGCTAAGCGTGATCCCACTCCGAATGACGCTATGGAGGGGGCTGGCCTGGCTGAACTCGGAAACGATGTCGCCTTGTGTTATATCATGGTGAATAATGATGGATGAATGAGGAGCGGGGGCAGGCTTAAGCGGCGTGCCTCCCATGTCCATACAGGAGCCAGAGGAGTTCGAGAAGCCTGCAGCATCCTCTCAGCTGGCTGATTGATGCTCCTGAACGGCTCTCGATGCATCCTCTCCCTCCCTGCCCTGCCTTTCCTCTATCACTCTCCATCACTCTTCCACAGGCATGGTACAGCCAGAAGCCACTACACACCATAAAACAGTGCAAACACTGAGCCTCCACAGGACACAGAACAGGTGTGTGACAGGAAGGTTTACAGTACCGACTAAAGAGCCGTATGGAAATAGGGACTGCTGGAACACTGCAATGTTCCACAGTTATCTACTGGGATGGGGGCAGGCTTAAAAATATTTCCGCCTGTCATGGTCTGTCGGCTTAATGGCATTCCCATAGGCAGGAGTGGTAATAAAACGTGCATCAACAATAAGGTAAAGGTAAGCAAATCACTTGTCATATTTGTCATTGCTTACAATACTGCAGCATGTTATCAGTTTAACACTGTTTAACTTAACTGATTTATTACAAAAAAGAGAACGCTATATTTACAGGCAGCACTGAAATCTGCTAACGGTTTGACTTATGGCTTAGTATAAAATAAATAAATGTATTGGGTGAATATTGGTGAATTGGAACAGTTTTGAAAAGCCCACGTTCTCTGTCATTTTTTATTATTATATTAATGCCACATTAAACAATAACATGATTTCAGAAATCTTAAGTCGTCTTTTATACAATGAAAAAAATCTAATGAAAAAAATAACAAACGTAGAGAAAATGATGCATCAAGGGATACTGGTAAAGTGGGACCCCCATACTGTCATAGTGAGCCAACATGTTGTTTTACCGATGTTTTGTCTTCTTTTCTTAGAACTAAATTAAATACACACAAAAATATGAGGGGTGTTCAAATCAAACAGGGACTTCTCATTGTGCAGAATAAAAGAAAACAGCAGTACAAACTACCTTTCATTTTCCATATACCACATCTCCACTCCATTACCAATATCACCACTCCAACACTAATGCCCTCACTTTTCACGAGTTATTGGACACTGTACAAGTTTTCCTCAGCACGTCAGAGAGCCACGATCGGACTGCCTGCTTCGTGTCTCAAATGCTGGCCTACCAAGAACTCCTTTGATGTAGAAATGGCTTGGAGCAAGTTTAGGACCAAGTTTGACCATATCTGATTGAGTCCTTGATCCAGTAGCCTAGTTGGTTGGGGTAAGCTTGGCTCTGTCCTGGGTATGAAAATGGAACTCATGTTACCTGGATATGATTCTGCTAACACAAATATATTAAACAATTCTTTAATAATTTAAGTACACTTTATGTAAGAAATGTCAAAATGACTTATTTGCACATTATATGGACATAGGATAAAATCTAATCAAGTTTTGAAAGTGCAATACTTCTTAATTTGCTCCCTCATGTTATAAATATTCAACTGGCAAAGAGGGACAGAGAAAAATGTACCCCTAACGAAAAATTAATTACATGAAAATAATATATTTTTGTGACTTTTGGGTACAGAGCACAATCATATTTCATATGCAAAAACTTTACAAACAGTAAACTAAGCATTACCTTTATTAAACAGAGTGAGTACATTTACACCTAATTTTCTAAATTTACCCACAGTGCTGTATACTGTACTCTGTATGGTGGAAATCATGGCATCATTACCTCCCATTATTATACGGATTTATAGTCTACGTAAGGCCAAATAAAAATTGCTATCTGGATTGAGTAGTAACAGTAGGCGAAAACTGGAGCTAGAAGATGTGCCATAGACATACAGGTATGGGTGGGCTATGGCTCTGGAACGAAAGAATGGGGTTAGAAGGTTTAGTTGGGGTATAAAGTATGGGAATGGCGTTTTTGGGGCTTATGGGGGATGGAGTGGTGATATTGGGATATATGGAAATGGAGTGGAGATGTGGTATATGGAGATGAGTGGTGATTGGTTGGCGTGTATGGAGATTAATTGATGTTTTGGGGTATATGGGGATGGAGTGGTGATGGGCTGGTATATATGGAATTGGAGTGGTGATGTGTGGATGGAATTGGGGTGGTGATGTGGTACATTTGGATGGATCGGTGATGTTTTGTGGTACTGTATATGGAATTGGAGTGGTGATGTGTTGGGGTGTATGGGGATGGAGTGGTGGTGATGTATTGGGGTATATGGAATTGGAGTGGTGATGTGTTGGGGTACATGTGGATGGAGAGGTGGTGGTGTGTTGTGGTGTATGTGGATGGAGTGGTGGTGGTGTGTTGTGGTATATGGAATTAGAGTGGTGGTGTGTTGTGGTATATGTGGATGGAGTGGTGGTGGTGTGTTGTGGGATATAGGGATGGACAGCTGGTGTGTTGGGGTATATGGAATTAGAGTGGTGGTGTGTTGTGGTGTATGTGGATGGAGAGGTGGTGGTGCGTTGTGGTGTATGTGGATGGAGAGGTGGTGGTGTGTTGTGGTATATGTGAAAGGAGAGGTGGTGGGTTGTTGTGGTGTATGTGGATGGAGAGGTGGTGGGTTGTTGTGGTATATGTGGATGGAGAGGTGGTGGGTTGTTGTGGTATATGTGGATGGAGAGGTGGTGGGTTGTTGTGGTGTATGTGGATGGAGAGGTGGTGGGTTGTTGTGGTATATGTGGATGGAGAGGTGGTGGGTTGTTGTGGTATATGTGGATGGAGAGGTGGTGGGTTGTTGTGGTATATGTGGATGGAGTGGTGGTGGTGTGTTGTGGGATATAGGGATGGAGAGGTGGTGGGTTGTTGTGGTATATGTAGATGGAGAGGTGGTGGGTTGTTGTGGTATATGTGGATGGAGTGGTGGTGGTGTGTTGTGGTATACTGTATGGAGATGAGGTGGTAAAGATATAGCACATGGTGACAGGGTTGGAAGATAAGTTAGAAAGATGTTGATTCACATGCAGATAGAATGGGGAAGGGTGTGAGGAGATGAACAGCATGAACAGGAGTGAATGGGGTAAGGCTCGTATTGGTAAAAACGGGGATTGGAATGATGTTAGAGATGACAGTAACAGAACCTACGAGAGAATCAAAACAGAGACCTGCTTTGAAACTGCAGAATAATTCATCTTTAGAGATTTTAAATGTCTTACATCTAGCAAAATATCCTCAATGAATATGATTATAGCAGACTGTAGCTGTAAATTTGCAATCCTTGGGGCGATTACACATTATTAGAAATTTTTCTCCTACAGCCTTGGCTTTTCACAAAGGCAAATTGATTAAGGGCAGCACACACCATTTAAACTGAAAAGTATTTCATTTATATAAATCATATGTTACATTATTTAAACCATTTAAATGAGTCACTTAAATGCTAATGTGACTATAAAATGCTTTGCTGTATAAAGAGATCCATATCTTCAACTATGCTGGGAAACCCTAAAGCAGAGCTGGAGACACACAAAGGGGGCAATCCGCATGAAAACGAATAATCTGTAATGTTCTTGCTTAAGCAACTGCATCAAACAAGTCATGGCAAATTAGAGATAGAGAAGAGAGCGCGAATACGACTGCGCCAGCGCCGAACAGATGTACGCAGACAGACAAGAAGACAAATCATGATAACACTTACTTCCAATCAAAGACAAACTGCAAACGCACCAGATGTATATAAGTAATTTATATGGTATAGTGTAATTTACTTGAATGTGGTAAAAGCTAAATAAATCTTTATGTATCTGTGGAGAATTCTACTTTAAAAATGGAAATGGAAAAAACTAATCTGTGATGTCGCAGATGGCACGGAGACGTGCTGCAGATCTTACTCGTCTGGGGCCGTTGCTCTTCAACTCGAACACGTCCATAGTGTAGTTGACTCGGCGCCCGTAGTGGTCAAATTGGACATTTCCTGTTAATCCTTGGAGCCGGACCTGGATTGCGGTGATAAACAATGTAATTACTGCTTATCCAGCTGCAGCCTCTCACACTCTCATTACTCTGCCGCTTCTGCTTGCTCTTCAATTATTTTCTTCTCCAAGCTTAACACTTCGCATTGCACTCTCACTATCACTCACACCTCAACTCTTTATCTAACACACCTTCGCACTACTCATCACCTTCTCTTTTCACTTTTATAGACTGGGTTAGGTGTCTCTTAGTTTTCTTTTTTTCTTTTAGATATATAGCCCTTCTAGATCTCACATCAGTTCCAGTGGAGGAAAACCAGGAAATACATCCCAGTGTACCCACTGGACTGAGGTGTTCCCCCATAGATCTGGTACATCTGTTATAGGTGATGAATAAAATGAAAAATAAGTGTCTCTATTATTGTTATGCGGCATGGAAATAGTTTTGCTGTCTTTCCAACCCTCAGAGGAACGCCTCACTGCAAATCAATGAAAGGTTTTTACGTCTGATCACCTTTAAGACTGCGATTAAACAGTTCTATTCTGGATCAGTGTGTCCTCTTTCTTTCACCCCCATTCCCAAGACATGAGGGATCACTGAATGGTTTGATGGGGATGCCATTGATTTATATCATAAGCTATGCCCTCTACACTCACCAGATGTTGACGAAACCCAACCCAGCACCTTTGGGAGATTTTGGTTTGACGTGTAAAAGAATCACTTCAGTTCCTCCAGAGACTTGTAGTCAAGCAGCAATGATTCTGGTCTTGTAACCCACAGTGGCTCAACATTTTTCTACGATACTTAAAGTTCCTCTTAAAGCATTTTTCGTTTTTATTATATATTATTATGACCATATGGGTCCAAATATATTATGTAAAGCATCCACTTATCAGTGTAAATCCACAGACTTGGATTTTTTACCTCTGGTTGGACGCTATGTGGATGTAAGACTGATTTATTCCTACTTACTTTTCTCACAATGCACAGTTCTTACAACTGGCTCATTTTCCATTATTGTATGACAGGTAAAAGCAGTATATTTTACCACTCACTCGCTCTGCACATGCTCATTAATCTTTCTTTCGTTCCCCTTTCTCTTTCTGGCTCTGCATACCTGTTTGAGTGTGCGCTCCATGTCGATGCCTTGGTTCCAGGGAGCTGCCGGGTTTGCCAGGCAGTCTCCTGCGTTGCCCCTGCGCGAGATGTCCACTTTCTGCCTGCGCAGGTTCCTGAAGGCTTCTGCCATCACCATCACGCCGTCGTATGTCAGAGCGGAGGTGTACTGCATAGAGAGAAGGTCAGGTAAAGGTCATCGAAATACCAAGCATCTTGTACAGCCCTCGTTCGAATGCACACCACCACCACCACCACCTCTGGGCTTTGTGCTTCATTCTCTAATAGTATCATTTTCATAGAGGTACAGAAAGGAAAAACATGCACAAACACAAATATTGTATTACTGAATATATGAATGTATTTTGGAAACCGACACCAAAGGTTTGACTGTATTTCACATGCAGATTCCAGATTTCAGCCAGATTGCGTATTAAATCAAACGTGTTGAAAATAAAAAAATAAAAAAAGGATTAATATAATGAGGATTACTGATACATTTCATCATTTTGCAAATGGTTGAGCAATTTGCTAGCTAGCCGTCTAATGCTGCAATATTGTTTATATAAAAAAAAAAAACAAGTCATGCTAAATAGTACACCATCATAAAAAATATAAATAGAAACGATTAATGATGGGGTTATATGGTGAGGTTTGTGAAAACATCAATTATGCAGAAAAATTAAGACAAACCCCTGAATATCCTTTTTCTACAAATGTTTTTTTATTGTAGACGTCCTATGCCAGATATTTGTTAATCCACACAAAATCCCCTGGATACAAGAATTTTTTAAAATGATAAATTATTGTAGCAACAGCGATCAGACACATACAGCTCGTTAAATAAGATAATCACTGTAGGAAATTCTCAGGAAATGATACAGTGCTGAACTACACAGCAACGGCTCTTAAAATATGGCTGCTTAAAATACTTCAAAATACAAAGTACTGAGCAGGACAATTCACGTAGTATATTTGCTGGCTCAGATGAAGAACAGCTGCATTACAGGAATAACGTCATGCTTCTGTAGCACAAGAAAAAGGATTCTGCGAGTGTGTCAGCATGAACAAGAGAGAAAACAAGCTAATGGGGAATGGAGAGGGGAAAAGAGAGCGGTTGCACGGTGATTTAGACTCGTATGAGCTCTCTGCTGGATCATTTTTGAGCACGGCAAACAACACATGCATGGGTTACGGATGTGGTGAGGGTGGACATGCAGGAGGTTGGAGTGACGAAGGAAGATGTGGAAGGAAGACAGAGTTCGATGGAGACAAATGGTCCGCTGTGGCGACCCCTAACGAGAACAGCAGAAAGAAGACGAAGAAGAAAAAGAAGAAGTAAATAACACATGCATGCTAGTTTCTGGGGAAGGGGCTTAGATGAGAAAGGAACCGTGTTGATTACACGGTGGATACACCATGGGTACACCATGGACACAGCAGTCTTTACTGCTGACAAATAAAAATAAATTGTGTATGAATTTACTTCTGGCAGACACCTTATCCAGAGAAACTTACATCTTTATCTCAGTATACATCTGAGCAGTTGAGGGTTAAGGGCCTTGCTCAAGGGCCCAACGGGGCCAACTTGGTGGTGGTGGGGTTTGAACCCAGGACCGTATGAACTGTAGCCCACTGAGGACCCCTGCCCATTATGTACGATGTGTGATATGACGTTATGACTACCCTCATCCAAGTCTTCTTTTGTGTTCTCTCTCTCTCATTTCGTATGTAAAGCTACTTGGACACTACACGAGGTTCATTTGACATGCCAGTGTTTCAGCTCAGCAGGTTAACGCTGAGGGTTCGCCAGTTCAAGCGCCAGCTTCACCAGAATACCACTGTTGGACCCTTAATCAACCGTGTTCGCTTCATGGCTGACCTTGCGTTCTGATCCCAGCTTCCTAACAAGCTGGGGCATGCAAAGAAAGAATTCTAATGTGCTTTGAATATGAAAAAGACTGCTTCATCTTCTTCTTTAGCTCAGCTCTTCTGCACCCTAGTCTGTAGGGCATGGAGGTTAATGACACGGTACGCAAATGAACCTTTCAGTCTTTAAAGTCAATTTTACAAAAATGATGTGTTACAGGCTATCTGCAAATTTGTTTTTGAAAACATGTTTAAAGGGGACCTATTATGCAAAATTCACTTTATAGTCATTTATAAATATTCACATGGGTCTCCAGAGTGCATATATAATATGAGAAAAATAACCTTTGACCTTTTGTTTATTGTGGATTTTTTATTTTCTCTAAAGTGACCTCATATAAGAAGATCCCATTCCCTGGCTTGTTCTCGGGCGGTAGCTCAATTACACAGATACGGAAATGTTTTGAGCAGGAGTGAAATAAAGGGCGTTTGCGGTGTATAAAAAGCATTCTTTCAGCTGGAGCATTACCATACAGTACACTTTGGGAGCGCTCTGAGAACTACGTATGTTAACTTGTTAAGGAAAGAGTAAAATATGGTGACCTTTAAGCCTTTTAAATGCCACCTCAAATACCAACCCGAAGAGACTTATCAAAAAGCTAAATCTATTAGTATTTGTGAGTTGTTTTAACCTCTTTGGAGAAAAAAGGTCAACAGTCCCTAGGTGCATGAATGTGAGAGCGGATGTGTGAGAGCATGGTACTCCCGTCCCATCCAAGAGTATTCACAGCTGGGATAGGACCTGGAACCAATAAGACCCTGAACAGCATAAATGACACTAAATTACACTAAATTCATTTTTATTTTTTAAAATAGTGGTCAATGACCTACAAACGTGGCTGGAATCGGTCAATCAGATTTCGGCAGTTAGCTTTGAGCTGCTGCCACAGCATGATGGTCTATTTGGTCTATGGTACTTCAGAGGGATGGCCAATTAATCGTAAAATAAATTGAAACCGGCATTCAGAACCGTTAACCGGCATAATCTTGTCCGGGTCACGTATATAAGTATTAAGCGATTTTATAAATATCCCGATTCGATATTATAAACCTTAAAAACTTTTACTGAATAATTACATGTAGCCCACGCCTTCTAACATTCTTTTTCCCAAGTGCAGCATTTAAACAATGCAAACTAACTGAGGAGCACTTATCTCTGTCATAATTGTTCTCCGTCATAATTATTTCTAAACAAACTTAGCAAATAATTCACTCCTACCACACAGGATGAAAATGTGTAAATAGTTCAGCATGCCTCCTATAGGATTATAAAGGAAGAGCAACGTTTTTACCGACTGCATCGCCTCCAAGACCTCAAAACTCAACAGTGAGTGCGCGGGCTCACGTCTTCTAACGCGCGATTTTTGGCTAATTTGCGCTCACTGTCTTTTGAGACTGATGTGAGTGGGTTTAAGACTAATTCGCTCACAGAGTTTAGAGAACAGGCTTTTAAACTGTGCAATTTTTTTATAATGTAACAACATAAAATTGTGATTCTGTTGCGCTACTCGGAAGCTTCTGCGCTCTGTGCAGAATCATTTATATCTGGAATTTGGAGATGCCAGTTAGCCCACTCTGCATGTCTTTGGACTGTGGGAGGAAACCAGAGCATCTGAATGAAGCCCACCAAGCATGGGGTAGAACATGCAACCTCAAGGACACAGTGCTAATCACTACAGTATACCACTGTAAGCACTATTCAATTAGCAAAAAAAAAAACCCAGCTTTAATAATTAAGCATATTCATAGTACAAACCTTGTTGGTGAACTATGAACACAAGAAACAAAAACAAAAACAAACAAAAAACTTTTTTTTTTTTTTAATGAATCATGATTGAGGTAAAATTAATCATGATATTGATTTGAGGTCATAACCACCAGGTTTGGTACTTGGCAAAAAATTGCCAATGTGAATGTTATATGATAAGAGTGCTTGGACCCCACTGATTGCTTTTTACAGCTATGTTTATAATTATAATCATGCAAATCTGAGTCATACAGTACAGAGAACCCAGAAACTGTTGTAATAAGGTGCAACTATTTGTCAGAGAACTGTTATTTCCCCACAAGTGCTGATTGGTCGGAGATGAGAGCAAAATTGAAATTAGGTAATCAGTACATTATAATGCTGTGCTGAAAATGAAGCAAATGAGACATTTTGGAGGACAAATTTGCTTTCGGTGTGCGTGCCTGCTCCATAAACAGCTACTTTGACCTGCTACTAAATTCAGTTTTAATCCGCTCTTCACGAGAGAATAACATTTCCGCCTTTTCTTTCTGCCCCTCCTTTTCCATGCCACACTGTTCAGCTGCTCTTATCTGTTTGAAGGTAGTTCAAAGCTTCGGGAAAAAAGGTGCAAGAGGTGAAGCCTTGCTGGCACAGATTTTTTTTTCTGTTACAAACAAAAACTCTAAACCCATGGAGAGACCTCAAGGCAAAAAAAACATCAGCTTGTCAGAGGAGGTGAGGGAGACGGACAGATGAGCACGTGAGAGAGAGGAAGAGGGGGTGAGGATGAAGAAAGCAGGAGCTATGTAGAGAGAGACAGGCAGGGTGCTGCAGTCATGTATTAATTATCAGAAATGACAGGAGTTCGTTATGTCCTCCAGTCCAAGAGGCGGATGTTACATCGTTCCCTTGGATTCATTAGAAGGGCTTTGAGGTGGTGCCTAAGAGAACGGCAGCCCGCTGCTAGCGCCAGGGTGGGGGGTTAAAGAGAACGCGTTCAGCACCATTCATCCTGCAGTAATGTCCTCTGTTTCAACTGGACCTCTGCAGTTGGGAGCGAGGCACAAATTTATTTAAGCCTTTAAACGAGAGGACTGAGCGCGGTGCAACTGCTGAGGATTCAGATGATGAAGAGGATAGCGCAGACTTTAGGGACTCCGAGAATAGCCATGGCACGAAAAGAGCTACAATTAAGTGCTAGGAGAGCATCGAGTGTGGCTTCGGCTATGCAAATAACACGGCTTTGAGAAAAAGACAAAACACACACATGGAAAGAGAAAGCTATGCCTGCAGTCAGTTACAATGTGTATGAATCACATATTTCTATGTCCATATGTGGTCAAATAGACACACACAAACATACCCAGTGCTGGCAAAGTATCCCTGTGTGAGCCATTAAAACCCGTAACCTCTCGAGGACCCTCGCCAGCGGTGTATGCTTAAGAAAAGCCGCCCTAATGCAACATCCCACAAGGTCACGGCAAGAGGATTTCCTTCAGCACGTCAATCTCATACCATTCTCTACAAGACTGTCATCCTCATCAGCTCCCGTGGGGATGTGCAATCACGAAAGAAGGAAAAGGACTGAAATGCAACAGCGGCTTGAGCAGCTCTAGCAACGTTGCGCACAGGATGGCTAATGGGAAACTGCTGATGCTGAAAGTAGCTTAATCATTGCATATACAGCGGGTCTATAAAACACAGAATAATACATTGCAGATGGTGCTTTGGGTGATGAAGTGTACTGAACACTAGCAAGCCAAAGTATTCTGCTTAGCTTGTTATTATTAGCGAGTTTTGAGGCTGCCTGAATCTTTCGAAGAAATCGCTTTTAGTTTCCAGAAGTGCGCCGAGTTAGACTTTGACTTTATTACGTGGTTTTGAACTGTTAAATAAATATTCTACTGGAAAAAATAAGCGCTTCGCATACCAAAGCGCTGTTGCTACTGCAATCCCTAATCAGAAATGATGAACAAGAACATCTGTAGGGTCAAAACTATGGAAACGTTTAACCAGAATAGGGCAAGAGCAAAGACATGTCTAGAACCAAGATGGAGTCACACGATGCTTGTTGCCATGGTTACCACTACTTTTCCTATATATATGACATTTCCTACAGGGTTTCCTGTTTGTTAGGACAAATCAGTTTTATTGCGATGTAAACCGTTGATCTGGTTAATGCGCAGAACTGAGAAATCCGCATTCTGATTGGAAAATATTTACTGTAAGCATGAATTGGTACGTTGAAATCACGGTGTGAGTGAGTTTACCTTGGGAGGGACGTCTGAGCCAGGGTATTCTCTCTGGTCCAGTTTGTTCCAGCGCTGCAGGAGTTTAATCACCATGGGATTGCTGAAGTCCACCAGCTGAAAGCCTGTCACATTTGCCCCACCATGCATGAAACGCTCCAGATTGATGTCCTTAAAACCCTGTTGCAGTTGACAAAAGAGCGAGGAAAAGAGGAAGAGAAATATTCAAGCTGGCCTGTGATAAGACTTTTTCTATGAACACCCGTCCCCTTGCTTGCCCTCGTGAACCAATCCCAAGCCTGTTCTGTTTTGTCACTGCCGCTGCAGCCTGGAATATGAATTAGACCTGACATCTTGAAAAGGAAAAAGATTAAGAAATTCACAGAGGAGAGGAAGGAAGAAAAGAGGGGAAAAAAAAAAAACACTTTTACTCACCAAGTTTGCCATGATGTAATGGTAGCCTTTGACATGCTTGCCAACGCTCACGATCTGCAAAGACAACAAGCACAGTCATCACCGTTCACTGCACACCTGAATGAAACGCCCGTGCTGCCAGCCGAGGGGAAATCAGACTTCTGCTGTTTTTAATTAAGCAATAATAGAGAATGCCTCGGCTTATAATGTTCCGTAAGTGCAAAGATATTAAGTAAATACAGCCGCTTGTATCTCATGATGTGCAACAGTGAGAGAAATGACAGGCAATCACATGAAAATCTCTCGACATACACTGTAGAAAAAGCTCTCGCTCAAACAGATTTAAATGACCTGTTTGATCAGTTTTTTTAAGCACAGACAGTTTTTACCTTGTCTCTTACAGATATTGTATCTACTGTAGGATGTAGAACTCTAATTGCATGAACTCATTTGTAGTTACCGTAAATGCTCACAGAGTCTAGTTGGCGGGAACGGAGCCTTATTTTTGAATGCATGTAATATGCTAATTAGCGCTTAAATTTAGACCACCAACTTTGTGTTGACCTCATTTCCAGATGTTCCGGTTGCCATCTTAAAAACAGAGAATTTGCATGTTGTTGATTTTTTTTATTCCTACATCCTCAGAGTACAATGCCTTTTCCATTTCAGAAAGCAGATATTTTAAACAGTTGCGTTGCTATTTTTAAACCGTATTTCCAGGCCTATAATAATAATCATATAAGCAGTCAGATTTTGCCAGGTACTTGATTTAAGGCTAATATTAACATGCATTTAACAAACAAAAAAATGTTTATATGGTTTAAATAGACAGGTGGTGTCTATTGGCAGGGGAGGGCTCGTTAATATTTCATTGCGACTGCACTAGCAAACCCTGTAGGCATCAGATTGCAAAAATGGATTCAACTTCTTTGATCCAGTGATACTATGGTCAACAAACTACAAACTATTACTCTCTGTTGCTATATAAAAATAATAGAAAACTGCAAACTAATCAGTTTCTTATGTTTTTTCCCTTATGTAGGCTTTTTTTTTGGATTATCAATTATATACTAGTAAACTGGTGAGAGGACCATGTTTTTAATGTTACGGGTGATTGGTGTATAGGGGAGTAACCACACACAAAAGTCATGGTTCATCATGTTTTTAGTACGGTAAAGTGGGAAAAAACGCGAAATTGTCTCAAATCTCACAAAAATGAATTTGTTGAGATAGCTACCAAAATTTGTCCTAACAAAACCCAATTTTTTTGCAGTTTTGCAATAACCATGTTCTTCAAATGAAGCAAGACATACTGCAAATTATTAGATAATATTTTTTTGCATGTTTTCTTTAAGTCTCAAAGGAAATCAAGAGCACACATGGCAAAATAATGTGAAAATTGTTTAGCTTATATCTATGTGAATTTTGTGTGATTTTGCAAAACTCTATAAATCCACCTCCAGTTTTGATACAATAGATAAATCTAACTGAAGTTTAGCATTCATGGCCGCTTAAGAGTGCAATTTAATAGCAATTATATTTTGGTTGAGTTCTAATTAAAAATGCAGAAAACTCATGCTTTAATTGTATTTTTGTAGCGAGTCACTGCGAGCAAATTAAAAGAAGAAAAAAAAGGTGGATTTGTTGTACATAAAAACCTTTTAATTACAAAGTTTGAACATTGAAGATCATAAGAAACATCGCTGCCAGTGCAGTCAAAGTATCCCTCAGTAGAAAAAACACAACGGAACAGTACCAGTCATGGATTGGCCTCCTTAAAGCCCGGATCTCAACATTGCTGAAGTAGTGTGGGATACTGAAGCATCTTGACAGAGAACAGAACAAAAGACAGCTAATGTCCAAAGAAGAGCCTTGGAATGTCCTTCAAGGAGCCTGGAGAACTATTCTTGAAAAAAGTTACAAGAAAGCTTGTTTAAGAGAGCTCAGGCCGATTTGAAGAATATCGATAGTCTAGCCAAATACTGATCTCATTAGAATTGTATAACCTCTCTTTGTATTCTGCAGTACATTGTACTGTATTTGCTTGTATGTTTCCACTGTACCTATTGTCCCATTTTCCTAGCAAAATATTAAGAAAAAAGGGGAGGCTCCAGAGTTTTAGTTCTGTTCACATAAAATTGTGCTGTACTAAAGTTGAACTAAAGTGACTAAGAGAGAAATGTATTTACCTTTGTACAACGTCTGACTCATCTTTGACCTTGCGATGTGACTCGAGCAAACAGATTTAGATCCGTTACAAATACGTCCTGGGTGCTTTCACAGAAATGTGACAAATTCAGTCATGTATTTCTCATTTGCTTTCTGTGCGGCAATCTAAGTTGTACCTGCTCCAGCATGTTGGTGAGTCGCTCTGGCTCCAGGTCTATGACGAATGTTTTCTCCTGCCTGCGGTCCAAGTCCTCCAGGAGCTGCCGGTAGTTCGCGTCATTGAAGTTCTCCACGCAGATGGCGCTGACCTGCCAGCCATTCTGACCTGCTTTCTCCATGATGGCCTGCAGAATGGCGTATCCTGTAGAAAAGATCAAAAGCCTGTCATTATACATCGGAACGAGGAGAGTGATTTTATTTAGCACATTTTTAATGGTGTGATGTGCTGATCATTGTGCCAGCCGAGATAGAAAGTCCAATTTTATAACAAATTTCTGTGGAACTTCAGTAAATCTAAGTATAATGGGAACAGTTTTCAGTTATGTATCTTAATGTAAATTCATTAGGTTATAGATTTGAAAGATGTATGAAACTTGTCTCAACATATTTTCGACACCTAGTTTCATTTACAAGATTGTAGCTATGCTCATTATATACTACCAGTTTAGAAATAGTTCATGATTTTTCAAATCTGATCAAAATTGAGGTGCATATTAGTGCTATACATTTTATTAGTTTGAAGTTTGTCACCTGCAAAATGAGTACAATGTAAGTAATCAGGGTCAAATTCCACAACACTTGATTTTTGCAAAAATGGATTCCAAAGTTCAGCTGAGACATATATGAAGCTTCTATAGTCCTTCTGAGCTAAACTGAGTTGGTATCTTTTGTCTGTTTCTTTTTCTTTTTTTTTCTGACTAGTTTTGGGAAAAGAAAAGAGGTAAGTTTGTCCATGAATGATGGTCTGGGGTGAGCTGGCTCAGACCCCTTTGCAGTTGTTCCCATGAACATTCAGCGGGTATACTGTCTGATCCTTGAAAATCGATAGATAACCTGTCATCAACTTGCGGAAGAGGCACATTTGTCAGTGAGACCTATACACAAACTCAGCTGGAAGTTATTGCATCTCCCATACAGCCCTGACCTCACTTTAAGTAATTTCCATACGTTTGAGCCATTTGAGTTCCTGGAAGGCCATCATTTCAGAAATTCTCCGGCGTACTGAAACAACTTTCTACCTTGATGGTATCCTGCACTTGAAATGCATTAATGTAGCAGGGGATTATATAGAAAAATAATGGTAGTTTTTACTTTCATAACTGTTCTGTTATTCTGCATAATCAAAAGTCTCGGTTTGACTTGAACACCTCTTATACTTTTAGTGTCAAGCTTTGTAATGATGTCATTTAAGTAATAAATAAGCCAGATTAATCAGATTTAACTTAGATCTCACATACTGTACACTGATCCCAAGGTACCTGTCACTTAGCAAAATCTAGCCGTGTTTCCAGGATGCCAAACGACACAAATTTGTCATTTTAAAGCCATTTTAAGCTGTGAGTCATCCCAAAACAGCCCCCTAGCATGTGATCTCTGAATAGTAGTGTGAATATTTGCTTTTTACAGAAGCTTCTTCTCACCTCCATAAAACAGATCAGCACTAGCCTGGCTGTCTCAGGCTCCTGAAATAACAGGCAAAACTGTGATACTGAGTTCATTAAGTCACACTAACAGGCGCAAAGAGCTGCATGTTCTCACAGCTTTCGGATGTTGTTGAGATTCTCGAGGCGTCGATAAGTAGAATTCGAATTTCGGCCTGCCACGTCGCTGTGTTAGATATGTTAATGTGGCTGCTGGACAAGGACACCCTCAGCCTCGTAGGGCCACTTGACTCCAGGATGAGCAGATGTCCATGTAAAACGGACCCTTATGGTCACAATCAGAAATTGGCACCACCTCCCTTTTGCTTCAATAATTAATGGATTAACCTATGCCTAATTTGGCAAGCCTGCAGTTCACCATTTGGGAATCATGTCTGTTCATGATGGCTTGCCTACTGTTAGCGTGTTCTACCGTCCTAAATTTTCACATGGTGAGGGACTTGAGCTGGAGCGATCAGTAAAATAGTTTTTTTTTTTTTTTAACCAACAAGATGAACGATGGGGCATCTTCCAATTGCCATGTTTCATATTTTTGTTGGTGGTTGGAATCACCATGATTAAAACAATATGGTGGCCATATTGCTCTGATCCTCAATGAATGAGCTGGCTATAGGCATGTAGATGTAATCATCACAAAACCAAAGAAAGCCTTATTTTACACCTCAAATATAGGTTTTCTGCACCGAGCAGTATTAAGAAAACAGGGGGGTAAAATTCGAGTTAACAACTTAACAACATCCATTTTTTTTATCGAGCTAAGAGGTCAAAGCCGTGCTCACTTCGTTTATACAATGCCAGGGCTTGTGAATTTACAGGTCAAAGTGTACCTAGATAAAGTAAAGCATGAGAAATTGCATGTACCGTACGTGACCCATGTCCTTTACCATTCTGTATATTCGCATTTCTGTGAGGTGAATTCTATTTGTGTTTGACCTGAATCCTTTTTTAGCTAAAGAACAAGAAAAGATCTCTTCAGGTGTCTCTCACTTAGCTGCAGTAAAGGGTCACAAATCAATAATGCAGAAGCTAAATCGTAAATGTTGGGACTGAAATTGGACAAAATCCAACCACACGTTTCCATATGATAGAGTATTGTTGTTGTGGGTATAATCCAAATGACTACAAAATTAATTTAATGTTAAGTAATATTGTTAAATGAAATATTTACACATATTTATTGATTGTATTGCATATTTACAGTAAATTGGATTTATAAAGGAATTTTGTGTTGATAATATTGGAACTTTGTTTTTTTGGGTTCCCTGTACAGGAAAGTTCGGAACTGAGTCTACTGTATATATGGTGGAACAGTGATACGGGCGGGCGGGGTAGATTGTAAGCGGAAACAGTCCTTGGCCATGAAAGTGTGTCAATTAAATGAATTGGTTTCTGGGTAGAAAAAAAATAATAAATTATTGAGTACTTAAAATTTCTAAAAGCTTCAAAGCTTTTTTTTTCTTAATAGTGTTGTCAAAACAGATTTACTTGTCTTTCCAACATGCCATTTTGGAATTTAAAAAATGCATGATGAACTTGTTAAAGAAAACAGATTATGCAGTTTCATAGTATCTCAAACATTAACATTTAACAAATGTTGAATTAAAATCTATGAAATGGAACCGGCACTGGATGCACTAGATGGGTAGTATGGGGCGTGGCAAGCCATCAACAGCGCGGCTCAAAACTCAGATCCTTAGATCCAAAAATCAACAACCTAGAGCTGCCTTATTACACACAGCCGGGTAGCCGTGCTGCGATTATGGGAAACCATTAGGGTCAAATTTGGTCATATGATTAATTAGTATTAAAAAAAATTTGTAATGTGTTAACATTTCTAGCTTAATCACAAGTTTAATATTGACAGCCTTAATATTGAACCAAACATGGATGTGAGTAAGAGTATAAGTAGTAATTGTCAATTATTGATACAATTATTAAGTAGTTTTCATCTCAGGGGATTCCTACAGTACACAGCTGATGAGCAGTTGTTCGTATATAATAATAATAAAGCAAATAAGCCATTTGAAATGAAAGTTGTCTTTTCTAGTTTTATATTAGTATGTTTTTTTCAATGCACATACAGTATAGGCAACTGAGTTTCCACAACTCTGACTGAGGATCAGCACTAGGTACTTATCAGTCTTCTCTGATATCTTCTACTGTACATCATCATACTAGCAGAACTCGAGCATAGCTACAGCTTTCTGCACCGGATACTTTTATGAATCGGCTTCATTTTCAATTTACAGCCATAGCCTTTACTTCAAATAACCAACACAGAACAGAGCCATGATTAATATCTGATAAATCTGTAGCCTGAGGCTGTGTGAGTGTGTGTGTGTATGTGTGTGGTGTGTGTGTGTGTCTGTGTGTTTGTATATTTGCCAGCTATCCCAGCAGGGCAAAGCAACCATGTGAAGCCTTTATTTATGTCTCTGTTTTTTTTTTTTTTTTTCCCTGGAGCAATTTACGCACATATTCGATATTCAAAGCATGTCAATAACATTGTACGTCTATATGATTGCGTATAATGGAGGTGTTAAAAGGAACTGTTCTTCATTTTGAGCTGCATCACAACATTCTCTCGCTGATTGCTTTCCTGTATCCGCTCACCATGAAATGTTTAATCCCTACATATACATGTTAACAGACTGTCGATTGAACCAGTAAGCACTTCACATCACTTGGAGCTGTCCCCTTTTTTTTCTTGGATTTGATCCTGTGGGTAACTGAGTTGTTTATCCAAATGGAGACCTAGTCAAAACACAAATTCTGTGATGACAGATGAGGATAAAGTCAGATGTATCAGTAGCTCATCTGCCAGGCTCTCGCAGAAAGAGTGCGCTTTTTCGAAACGTGTCAGAGCAGAAGCCACAACTCTCCTCTGGGACTCCTGCCAGTGTAGCAGTCTAGCACACTGGGGGAAGAGGAAGAGAGAGAAGAAAAGACACTGATGGAGAGGAAAGAGAAAAGACAAGGGTGGGGGAAAGACAAGGCTCTGATTCTTCACTGCGGAAGTGTTTGTTGGGATCTGGGAGCTCAGGATCTGGCGTATGTTCCAGACGAAACAAAACCACAGCAGCAATTTCTTTTAAGAAAACCCTAGCAGGATGGGGGAAAAAAATCCTTTTACATGAGGAGTAGTTCAGCACTTCAGAAAGCTTCTATTGAAATCTAGACCATTAAATACCTCTGTATTTATACTAGAGATGGGGTGAAAAAATTCATTCAGTTATGTATTGCGATGTGGCTGCACGGGGACATAGTGGTTAGCACCTTGGCCTTGCACCTCCAGGGTCGAGATCGAGATCGATTCCTGCTTCGAGTCTGCGTGCATGGAGTTTGCATGTCCACCCTGTACGTGGTGGGTTTCCTCTGCATTAAATGAGATTTACTCACTCACTGTAACTCATCATCTATACTGCTTCATCCTGTATTCAGGGTCACGGGGGGCTGGAGCCTATCCCAGGAGACTTAGGGCACATGGCAGGGTACACCCTGGACAGGGTACAAATCCATCGCAGAGCACACACATACACACACTCATTCACACACTACTGCCAATTTGGGAATTAACCAATTAACCTAACCTACATGTCTTTGGACTGTGGAAGGAAACCGGAGTACTCAGAGGGAACCCACCAAGCACGGGGAGAACATGCACACTCCATGCACACAGAGACGGGAATCGAACCCGGACTCTGGAGGTGCAAGGTGACAGTGCTATCCACCAGAATTAAAAATGTATAATACTGGCAATATTTGTTCGGGTGGCTGGAACGGATTATCTGCAGTCGCATTATTTCCTATGGGAAAAAGCGTTCCGCAATACGAAATTTCACCTTAAGAATTTGTAAATTCGTATGCCGAGCTACTACCATATTTATAAAAAGCATGCTACTAATAGAATCGGAATACACATTGAATTTAGCACCTACTGTAGATTATTGCGATAATATCGTACTGGCTGATCACTGGTGATTCCCATCCCTAATTTCTACTGAATTTGATTTCTAAAACTAAACGCTACAACCTGACCTTTACCACACGTTACCTACTGTAATCCTTGAAATGTGTATTGTGTGTGTGTGTTTGTACTGTATTGTGCGTGCGTGTATGTGCTCACCCCGATCCGTGTCATATAGGAAGACGAAGCGGTTCCAGTCGTAGTGGTCGAGGATGCTAAGCAGAGCTCCTCGTATTGACGGCCTCAACTGCAGCACAAACTGACTCTCGCCCTCTATGGGGAAACTAGGTGTGATGAGGGAGATGTGCAGCGCCCCGCAGAAGGACGTCAGTGTGTGTACTGAGCGCTTGTCGTACAGGCCAAAAATGGCAAAGACGCCCCTGGAGTACTGCGAGCAGACTGGAAAAGAAAACAACAGAGAGAAAGAGAAAGTTAAGTACCTAAAAGTTTAATTAAACAACGTACCTCAAGGGAGGAAATGCATTCATTCTGCCACTCTATAGCATTTAAAAACAAAGTAGATTAGTGTTGTGTTTGCTTGTAGAAATCATTTAGAGACTCTTCAAAAATTCATAAGAGGGCCTGAGAGAGACGTTTACCCCAATGGGTAACTTACACGAACAAGTGCATGAATTTCATCATCACGTCTTATCATCAGCCCTCTGTGAATTATGCTTTTGAATATCAAAGCACTTGTCCTCTATAGACCAAACTACAGAATCACTGACTTGGGTTTTGCATGTATACCTTGGGAAATCAAGCTTTTTTTTTTATTTTTATTGAATGCATCTCTCTTTAAATGCACCGGATTAGCAAGGGTGACTTTAACAGCTTGCAAATAAACAATAAACTACGCTAACAAGAAGGCAACTTATAAATACATCTAAAAATACTTTGATGTTTTTTCCTTCCAAACCCGTGCCAAAAGATGACCCTGCGTCTGAGAAACCTATAAACCAAACAATGCCTTGTTATGTGCTCCATTTCATCAAGCATATGCAGACGAACGCACCGGGTACCTTGACACTCCTGCTATGCTTGACAGTCTCTGTCACAATTATACTTTGCTGAATATAGACCCAGCTGAAGTGTCTTTTGTCTACTTGTCTTGGTAATTCTCCAAATGACACTGATTGCCGCTCACGTGCATCTGAGGATAATTGTAGATTATTATCCACGTCTTATTGTGCTTTAAATACAGGCTCGCTGATAATGCATGTGCCGTGACAGTTATCTTAATGACTGCAAAGCTCACATCTGGATAGATGGGGGGAGGGGTGGCGAAGAACATCACGCACGTCCTGTAATGTTGAGGCAAGACATGCGGAGTTTGAGACACCTGCGTGGATATTTTCCCCAACATAACCAACCGTAGACATTCTCATCCTGCTCAAGTAGGACAGAACTGTCACACTAGAGGTTCTTATCCAGTCTAGTGGAGTGTGTGAGTGCTGCAGCTCTCAAGCCGCCTTTTCACGCTGCAGTCATTCAATTTCACCCGATTTCCACAGTCGACATGCTTTCATTTGATGCTGAATTGGTTCTCTTTACCCTGCTTGTCATTCTAGTGTGTTTATATGATTACCCAACATAAAACAATTGCAAAAAGCACTGTCATCTTGCCCCCCCCCGTACCTTTTCTCTGTTAGATGTCCTACTGCCTTCGTTTGCTTAAGGACAGAGCATTAAATGGAAAATCCACCGTAAGTGTAATTACGCTACAGTGGTGATCTTTCCAGCCCTTTTTTTTCGTGGCGGTACTAAGTTTAGCATTCGTGGCCATGCCGATTCCCTGTCTGCTTCCATTTCATTGCAGTTTTTCAGACACATCTCCTATCTTCTTTTATCTGCTGGGAGGAGCGTGTTGTGCTGAAATCACTATCATGAGCCCAATCCCAGGGAAAGGAAAGAGTCGGAGAGAAAGGAAGTGCTAAAGGGGACATGCTGGCTGCGTGTAGCAATCAAAGCAGCAATCACCTTCACTACACTCGCGCCAGCCACGTTTTCCCAAACGTCAGCTCAGCTACGCTCCAAGTAGGCTTGACCCTTTTAAAGGGGCCAACCTACAGAATAGAATGGAACACAGCCCAAGGAAAGCTTCCATCTGACATTATCAAGGAAAAAAAAAAAAAACACCTCTACATTTTTTTGTGGTTTTCGACCTGGTGATCAACTTGGCTTTTGGTGCCACAGTTTCATACTGTAGGTTGCTATCACATAATTCTGTGATTGACAGTTAGCAGGTTGTCCTGCCCTTTACCTGATTAATATTGCTTTGTTAGTACATATCTGTCCTGTAACATGTTTGACCTTGGTTTCTTTCAATAAGCCTCATGTTGTTTCTCTTCAGAGGTATTAGCCAGCATTTAAGTTGAGGTACACTGATCAGCCATAACAGTACAACCCAAACTATTATGCCTAGTATTGTTTAGGTTCTCACAGTGCCACCTGGGCAGCTCTGGCCCTTCGGGTATGACGCCACAATACCAGTGAGGGGTGTGCTGTGGTGTCTGGCACCAAGACTTTGGCAATGGATGCTTTGGGTGCTGTGAGTTGCATGGTGGGGCCTCTGTGGACCAGATTTGTTTGTCTGGCACAGACCATGAGTGCTCACTCAGAATGCGATCTGAGGAGTTCAAAGGCCGAGTTGGTGGGTCTGTGGCCTTGGGCTCTTTGTCTTTCACACCACGTGCTCAGGGGGCTGTGGTACACTGGGTGTTCTGGTGCCTTTCTATCATGGCCAGGATTGATTTTTTTCGTTGAACTCTGCAAAACTTGAACTCTGCATTGGCTTTTCTGTGGGATCAGAACAAATGGGCTAGCTTTTACTCCCCATAGGCATAAATGAGCCTTGGTTGCCCACAAACTTGTCACCAGCTTACTGGTATATAACTGATAATCAATGTTAATGTGTTCATTTTGTGTGGTGTGTAAGATATGGGTGATCAGTGGGATCTTGAAGCTGCATGTTACCAAAATTTGGCAGCCAAAAAAAAAAAAAATTAATCTGCAGCCATCCATTCTGCAAAATCCCAATAACTGACCATGATCTTTGGGAAAAAGAGATGGTCTTATTCTCTCATCTATCAATCAGTGCAATATTGCAGAACACAGCCTGTTTTGTAGTATAAGCAAGAGTTTAAAAAGATATGATTGCCTTCATGTGTTTCAGAAGAATGCTACCTTTGAAGCTTGTTGTCAAGTGGTAGAAGAGGACCAGCTAATATGTGACATTTGGCCAGGGACCAAAACAGGCAAAACTGTGTAAGTTGTGCATTATGCTTTCTGATATCCACTATAATTTTGCATCATCACAAATATTTTTATTATGGAGTAGGTTCCACCTGCACAAGACCTCTGAAGCTGTGATATCAGGCATCAAGTCGTTAGGAACAAAGTCTCATAAGTTGCAAGGTGGGCCTTCCATGAATCAGACTTGTTTGTCCAGCACATCCTGCAGATATGAGTGAGATTTGCGAAAATTTAAAGTCCAAGGTAACAACTTGAACTCTTGTCAGTGGAGCTACCTAGAACCACTTATAAACAGTGTGACACATTACCTTGGTGTAAGAGGTCATCCTTAAAGATGCTTTTATCAATCATCTAGTCTTCACGGTTTGGACCTTGTCAATGTCGCTCAGATCCTTACAACACTTGCCCATTTTTCCTGCTTCCAACACATCAATTTTGACATGTACCTCTGCAGCAAGCTAATCAATGCTATTCACTTCACCTGTCAGTGGTTTTCATCCTATTGCTGTTAACAGTCTAGTATTTCTGAAAGGTTTCTGTTACGTGGCGCGGTATGAAGAGCCGCACCACGAGATGTTTTTAATTATAAGAGCCCTTACACAGGGCTTTAGAGGGTGCCAACGAAACAGGAGTTTGGGAGAATGCTTATGATATGCACGGGAAGACCTTTCCGTTTGGAGACGGGCGTGGGATTATTAATTAAGGAACTTAAAAGGAAACAAATGAGAACTAAAAAAACACAACAATAAGCGGAGCTCCGCCGTCTACATGAGAAAGGACGGGGCTCTGGAAAATAAAATAAAAAACTTTTATCCTCTCGGGGCTTATTGCCCTTACCGAGGATTTATGGGAGAGAGAGGGGTTTGTGTCTTTTGCAATTTAAAACTGAGCGCGCACGCTGAACTGATGTGTGCCGCTTTCTCTCTCTTTCTTTCGCCGGTGTCTTAGGGAGGCAGAGGCGGGGCTTTGCCTCTGTCTCTTTACTTTCTGCACGCTTGTCTCTTTCTTTTCTGTCTTTCTTTGTCTTGGCCCTGATACCTTACCGGTGCTACCTAAATGATCATACGAAGTGCCGCGGTATCAGGACCCTTAATATAAATGCGCTGCCAGGTGTGGCTCGTTCAGGCTGATTGCCTGGCAACCGCTTGTATAAATTGCCGCGCCTTTGCCTTTTATGCGCGGCTCTGCGACTCGCGCCGTTACTGTTTCTTCTTACAATATAAGAATTTCTATTATATTTTTATCATTTTAATGATTTTTTAAAACAAATTCCGTGTCATATGAGTGTGTCAGGCATGCAGTGTAAGCATGTATGTTAGCCCGTCTAGTAATAAAAATAATTAAACATAGGTTTTATTTTTATTTTTATTTAATTAACCAAATGTTAATAAAGTACGGCTGGTGTTAATTTGCAAGCAGCTTCTTAGTAGTTAGTAGTTCATGCGCAAAATTGCCAACCTCCACACAACACAAAAGTGCCAACCTCCACAACACAAAGAGTCGTTATAACCTCTATAATTAACGCCTCTCTTAGTAGAAAAAAAAGGACAGTACTAATATTTTTATTTCTTCATTCAAACGTTCCCAATTCACTTTTGCCTGATCTGTAATTGTGGCAAAAATATTATATATGACCCGAACACAGTTTCTTGCTATTGGTTTCCTGTCAGTGCCCCTTATGTCCTTTATGTGGTCATTGGATTTGATAGTCTGGTGAATGTGAGGGATGTAAGTGTGGGCTGAGCAGCTCCCCGACTCTATATAAACCATGCAATGCAGTAAAAACAAACCCTGCTTCAGACTTCACGCATCACCGAGGCTGAAAACCTTGCTCACATACGCCTGACTTCATTTCTCACATTGCCTCTGGGGGCTTCCCCTCTCTGCCATACCCCTCCACTGAGATACAATCTTAAAGATTATGATATAAAAACAGTCGTGCAAGTGCAAAGGACATATGGGGTGAGCGAATGGCTTTGTTTCATAAAGCTTTATCGGGAATTACAGATAGACTGAGCCTTCGGCTGACTGTTAATGTGTGATGGTGATGTGAGCTTTTTCTTTGTTGTTTTGTCTCATAGCAGGGCTACAGAGAGCTAAGAGCGACTCTGCCTGTTTTCGGGGGAAATAAAACTAAACTACACTTATGGGACAGGATGTCAGATGATAGATGTCTGCAGGTTTCGCTGCCGACCACAGGCCACCATGTGGGACAGTATTTGAGGATTTTCTCGGGGCTAGTTTTGTTAATAAGAAAAAATGATCATTCGAGTACTCAGGTTAGAACCAAAGAAAGAGTTTTCAATATGCTGGGAAGCTTATAGTGTATTTGGGTATTTTAATTGTTGCATAGTGGCAGCTGGAATTATTGTGCGTGAAGAGAAGAAGTAAAATCGTATAATGATGTTGTGTATTTGATTAGCTTGTGTAAGGCTGGACATTATTAGCTGTCCAAATGATCAAACTATTACTTTAACATTTTAAAAATCTATCTTAATAGTAATGATCTTCATATTTCATAAGAAATGAGGAGATTCATTTTAGGAGACACTTTATACAGTATATTCACCAAAATGACTTATTCATATAGCATGCAATATTACTATTGCAGTCACATTACTACAAAATTTATTTCGTCACAATTTTATTACATTTTATTATTTAAAATTTTGAAAAACTGGGATTTCCCCCTTATTTCCATGACCAATCCCTACTGATCACTGACCAATCTTTTTCTTTTTACAATACAACTACCAACCAGGAAGGGCAAAGAATGTCACATTGAATTCAACTTTTGAAACTGCCGGTCATGCAACATCAGTGGACATCGTAAAACACAGGGAGCAAAGAGCTATCCTCTCATTTCTGCATGCATGAGCTGACAGATGTCCGTGATTGGTTGGCAGCGAGAGTACTGTATGCCACAACTCCTTCGCTGAGAGCATGGCCAATTTTGCTTTCTGTTACGCAGGCCACAGATGGCTGGTGCATCATCTGGATTGAAACTCGTGATCTTACAATGGTAGGCCGAACACATTTCTGTTGCACCTAATCAGTCTAATTTCCCCTGAGATTGGGTTTGAAAATCTGTTCAAAAACCTACAGATTTTTTATGTCTTTTATACTAAAGGCATTGTCTTCGCATATCACCTGACACTCTGTCATTATAATCAAGATTTCAAGAATTTTCACATGACAAAAATTCTTCCCCATATCACCCACCATTCATGTCCAATCTACAGTATATGGGTGCCTTCTTCTAGAAATCAAGCAGGAAGCAGAGATACTCGGAATAAAATGTTGAGCGAACACGACCAAGACAAAGAGAGGAAAGTCAATAGAGCTGCCACACGTCACTCAGACATTCAGTGTGACTAATTCCAGCTCGCAAATGAATAAATGAACACTTTGTCAGTGGCATTTGAAAATTTTGTCATCACAGGCATTAATGGTGAGAGGGGAGGTGAGAAGAGCGTGTGCATGAGCGGGAGGGAGGGTGGAAGAAAGACGTCAGCAAAGCATAATGAGAACACCTGTATACATCAGCTCTGCATAGCCCTTCCGACCTCCACGTCTCCGTGTCTCGCTGTTAAATGTCACAATCACCTCAATCTCTTCCTCACCGCTGCCACTGTTTCGAAAGGCAGTACGCAAAAACATATTTAATGCGTGTGCAATTGGTTCGACTGGGAGTGTTGCCAGCCTTGACAATCCATGGTGCAAGAGAGGAAGTGAGGTTTTGACAGTTTCCTGGTCAGTTTCCTGAGGTTCGCAAAACTACATCTCTACAAAGGACAAGGCTTCTATGGACAGATGAGATCAAAGTGGAGTCTTATTACTTAGTATTTCCCACATGTTTTTTCCTTGTTTTTGATTTATTTCTGTTACATAAATAATGGGATAGTGGAAAAGTTATATGTTGTCCATCTGAGGTTGTATTTACCTAATACCCACAAGGATCAGATGATTTTTTTTTTTACCATACAGTGATAGATGCACTTTTATGCTTGGATCAGATCATTCAGAGCATTTTACACTAGGCACAATTAATACTGCCACCTGCTGTGTCGGAGAGTGAAAATGCGCACGTGTTCCCAAGTACAGACAAAAATGTTATCACTGTTCACATGAACAATATTACTAAAATGCACTTGCGTATTTACTCTCCGACACAGCAGTTGGCAGTATGCATCTAGTCACCATTAAACAAAAAGAGAAGAAGAGAATGAAGAAGTGAGTCTTCGTTCTATGCCTAGTATTATTGATATTTTACAAAAAATGTCAAGAGCAATGGTCCCGTGTGTCTTCCTACTTTATCAGCTTTGTCAGATGTGGCGAGTGCTATGTGCAAATAGAGATTTTGGAGGAAATGGACGGCACTGATGACATTGTGTTCACTTTCATGTTCAGGTCAGGTTGGCTTTTATATCTGATTCAATCTGTGCCTGAGTATGCCGTGCCGTGCTGAAGATCGCCTTTTCCAGCAAACTCAGCATGGTTCCAGAGCACGGAACGCTTGTGTTTTCACTGAACAAAAATAAACCAGAGTTTGAGGTAAACGGTCTTGGGCCCTAACGTGAAAAGGCCTTCAGTCCACACCAGGATCTAATTCTTAAATTTGACTTCAATCAGTTTTGCTTATCAAGGTTTGCAAAGTGATAAGTGTGAGGTTTAGACATTTTTATTTTCCTTTGGTATCCTGCACAAAATTCTCAAACCAAGGCAGAGGAGAAAGCAAGGTTGAGAATATAAGCAAGAATATAGCGTAGTGCAAGCATGAATTCACTGAAGTTGTGGCGGCAAGCAGACAGCACACTGTAAAAGCCAGGATAAGGTGCCAGCATAATATCTCCAAAGCCAGTAAGCGGAGGCACCTGGCTTGGCTGGGACAGTGCTTGGCCTGGCTGAGATGGTGCAGAGCATGCCACACAGCATGGTGTAGGAAATGGAGGGCACAAGAAAGACAGCAAAGAACATGGCTCAGGCGTAACCAGGCATGATACAGGCGCAAGCCAGCATTTGATTTGGTCTCTTGTATGCCGAAAATGCTTCGCATGCCAAGGCAAAATTTCAGTCCTTAAGCAGAAAAATCTTAACCCGGGGCATTGATATGCCGACGTCCCACTGTACTGAATGTCTGCAGGCAACATCATGGTGGAGATTTGGTCAGATTTAATGGTGTCCTCGATGGTGGGAAATACAGGCAGATACTTATCCATCAAGCAATACCAGCAGAGAGCCATCTGATTGGTACCAAATTTATTTTGCCATGCATGGAGCATGACAATGACCCCAAACATACAGCCAATGTCATTAAGAAGTATCTGTAGCGTAAAGAAGAACAAAGAGTTCTGGAAGTGATGGTTTGACCTCAACAGAGCCCTGAGCATCTTCAAGTCTGTCTGGGATTACATGAAGATACAGAAATATTTGATGCAGCCTCAATCTACAGAAGATCTGTGTTTAGTTCTCCAAGATGTTTGGAACTACCTACGTAGCTGCCGAGTCCCTTTAAAAACTGTGTGCAAGAGTACCTAGAGGAATAAACGGCAATTCTTATTTTTGTTCCACCTGCCTAAAACTTTTGCACAGTTCCTCCTTTTTTTTGCACTAACTCCTATGCTACTTAATTGGTAGCTGTGCATCCTAAAAATTAATTAGCCTGTTCAGCTATCCATACAAGCACTCATCCGCTGATCTGCATTCTTATTTCAATAAACGTAAATGCGTATGCAGTTCAGTGTCAATGCAGCCAATCCTGAAATAAGTGGATCATCAGTGCGTTGATGTTTGCCTTCATAATCAAATGATACATATTCATATTCTCTCTGAACAAGGATAAACAGAAGCGGAAGTAGCGGCATTTCCATTTCTCACTGAGTTCTTAAAAGGCACATCATTAAGCACACTACGCTGACTCGCCAGTCTGCCATCCCTTTCATCATTTTCTTTCTTTCTTTTTTTTTCTTTTAACATCCTGACATTGTTTCCTCGGTTTATAACAAACACTCGTCTCTATGGTTCAACATCCTTAATGCCTTCCCAAAAGGCAGAATGACAGGGTGCGCCTTGCACGAAATGACTGGCCCATTTCTCTCTCTTATACCCACAAAGACAAGACACACACCCATCACACACACCTATTCTTTTATTCAGCCTTTCCCACTATTTCTCTCTTTCTTGTGTCCCTTTAGTAAGGCGGAACCTTTGCTCAAATCTCTGCTCAAGTCTTAGCCTTTCTATCACTGAGCTTTGTCTCTCCATCTCTCCTTTTTATTCACTCCATGCCTTTTGCCCTCTTATCATATCCTGCCATCTCTTTCTTCACAGTGCCATTTTTTATTCTATATCTCTTTTTCTACATATTGTTCTGCTTTGCCATTTCTATTTGAGTAGTTTCTCTGAACAACTTCCCTCTCCCTCTCCTGCTGTCTCCTTCTTAAGGCTTAAGGCTTTAGCCTAATGTCTGTGAGGGCCAGGCAAAGATAAAACCACCTTCACAAGCTTCAAAGCTTGCATACTCTCTACAGTTTTGAATGAGATGTTGTGTACAAGTGCTCTGGTGCTGCAGGTGGTACTATTACATTTCCTGACAATTTCCCAAACTACAGCAAAAAGCCTGAAAAATTAGTTTTGGAATGAATCAGCTTTGGTTCCAATTACAGGGTTGGTCATGCAGCGTGTTCTTCACTGGTCACCCCGCTGCTATGTGCACCCCAAGCTGAGCAAAATCTCTGCACAACTTCCCCAATTGCATCATAGTGTTCATTCATAACATCAGCTGGTGGCCTTTGGTTTATATGCACATGTCTTGCCTCAGAGGTTCATTGCATCATGTACTTTTATTTTAATAATCAGCTCTGTTCTAATACTTTTCAAAAGAGCCTAAGCGTTGAGCGCCAGGGCTGGAATTTTAATTGGTCATGTTTAAAGGCAACATTAGTAGGACCGCTGCGAGCATTTTATTTAAAGACTGTGAGCATGCCATATCAGCTAAGTCCATCTAACAAAGTGTGTCTGCTAGAGCTGTGAATAATAGGTAGGCTATCGCTCGCTCACTCTCTCATTCACCGCTTATGCAGGGGGGGGGTTTGGGAGGGGGTACCTGGAGCCTATACCAGAGCAACAAATGGGGTACAGCCTGGACGGGGTTCGAATCCGTTGCAGGACATAAGCACTCATACACTCTGGGCAATTTGGAAATGCCAAGTAGCCTAATCTGCATATCGTAGGACTTAGGGAAGGAACCGGAGCACCCGGAGGAAACCCTCCATGCATGGCAAAAGCATACAAACTCCATGCACACAGACCCGAGGTGGAAATCGATTTCTGCCGGTATCGATTTGATTAAATTTGAATTTTTCTGCAATATGATTTTTGATTCAATTCGATTATATAAATGTTTATGATCTGTCTTATGCAAAACTTTGTATGGTATGTCTCGTACAAAACGTTTATCGTTTTTTTCCTGCCGATCTTCTAAGCCACACTCCAATCCAGCAGGTGGTGGTACTGCGCCAACTGCCCATAAACACAAAAGTAGAAGACGTAATGCTCTTGCAAAACATGGAAGATGACGGCCATTATATTTTTAAGGAATTTGATCATTCTAGAGATTTTAACATTTGAAAGTTTACCTAAATAGTTAAAAAAAAATCAACTGATCAATTGATTCACTTATTTCAATTTCGTAAAAAACTTGTAGATATTTTTATTGATGCAAGGCCAGGCACCTGTTTACACAGAAATTTGATTGACAAGAAGAGGTTTCAATAAATTTTGAAATAGCTGAGCGCTAACAAAAAGCAAAACACACACACACACACACACACACACACACACACACATGAATTTGAATGATAAACATAGAGGAAAGGATTAGTCGTTTTTACTAGTACACGACCCTGTCACCACAATATAAGAGGATCGTTTCACATCTGAAGCCTGTTCTGCGTTGGAACAGCATGGAAGCAATCAGCTGCTTATGCGGTAATCCAAATAACACAAACCTTGGCAGATAATGTTTAAAAAAAAATCATAGGACAAAAACGTCCCCAGAGGAAGCAACGCTGCTGGGCCAGGGAGAAGCAATTGTGTAACAAAACACCTCGGTAGACCAGCTCGCTGCGGTGTTATCACAGAACATGATGAACATATGAACCGGAATCAAAGGACGACTCTCCTGATGGCCTCCCCCTGCACCTTGGGGAGCTATGATTAATTCCACCCACGCTTAAATTAAATCTAAAATGAGGGCGGAGGAAACTGGTCTGCACAGCACTGTGACACACACACACACACACACACACACACACACACACACACACACACACACACACACACACACACACACACACATTCTGGAGACTGGAGACTCCTATGTCTGAGGATGATGGTTTTTTTGCAGCATAAGCTGTCAGATGTAGTCAAGCTCATAGATGCAAGCCTTCACAACACACATACACACACCATTCTTAAAGGACTGCAGAGGAAAGACATGTCTGCGTACGAACACAGCATTGTAAAGAGAATATTGTAAAGAGAATATTTGTTAAGCTATTACAAAAACACACCTAAAGTATGTCTGTTAGGAAATTTTGCATTCAACTTAAACAGCATCTGATACCACGATCTAGTTTATCCATGATCAGTACAGATCTCTCCACACTTAATGCACATGTGACCCGCAGATTAACTGCAATGTTTAAGCATCAATAATGCAAAATTCAGTTTTGGGCCTCATGCCTGAGAGAAAACAAAGTGAATTTTTTCATGTGTTCCCATTCTCTCTCTGACTGTACTGTATCTGCTTGCACAAACTCTCTTTCTATTGAGCATAGCTGTGATCTCTATGATGCAACTTTACCAAACTCCGATCACAGTCATTCATGATTTTTTTTTTTTAATAATGTGCTGAAGTAATTTCAGCAATATCCTTAGTCATTTTTATTGCTCGATGAAGCCCAATAATTTGACCCCTCTGAAACAAAGTAACATCTTATACAAACAAGGCTCTTTAATATTTACATATTTAAATTCAAATGGTGGATTTCAGGTAATTTCAGGGAATCTATTAAACCTGTCGAGAAAAATAATTTGATTCGATTTTCTCTATAGATGGCCAATAATTTTTGCCGTACTTCATGTACTTCTTTTAACCCTTTTATTCTGGTCATAAATAGATTTTTTGTTTTTTAGATGATTTTGACACGTTTTGTAATTTAAACTGCAATATTAAACTATTAAATACAGCATTTTCTATTCAAATGCATTTATCCAGGCTAACACCAAATAACGGAATAAATAAATAAATATCATTAAGAGGATGTTTGGCAAAATTTATTTATCAACTAATTTTTTTTTTCTCAGATTATAGAGACTTATACTCTGCATAAATTCCTGATGATAGGGTTATTATCTGTAATAAGTAACAGACCTTTCTGGTAAGATAAAATAATAATAATAATAACAATAATAATAATAATAATAATAATAATACGATTATATTTATTAATCAAACAAATAAGAAGATTTAATGACTTCAATATTGCTACAAACCTGTTTTCTTCTGAACCACAACATGTTGACAAGCAAGAGTGTATGCCCCAGTCTCACCCTGGCTTCAGAGGACAGTCTCACCTGCATACTGTAGAGTTGATCCTCACCTGCTGTAATCATGAAGACTTGTTTCTGGACTCCTATTCCCAATCTGCTTATGCTGAATATCTTTTCGACTCTCTTAATTCTGTTAGTCTTAAATTTTCTACATCTGTATACAATAATGATTTATGCACAGTCCCATTATCTGGTGCCATCTAGAAGAATATAAATTGCCTTTTGAGTGTGGTTCCTCTCAAGGTTTTCTTTGGCACTGTCGCCTCCGGCTTGTTCATTATGAATCTCAATCTACATCCAGACATCCATAAAGCTGCTTTGTGACAATGTCTATTGTTACATGTGATATAAAGAAGAAGAAGAAGAAAAAAAAGAACTGAATTGAATATTCAGCCAGCTCAGCATCGTAAAATATTAATTATAATGAGGAACAATGGGTCTGCATCAGCAGCAGAAAATTCCCTTCTTAGGTTAACACAAGCCTAATCAGGTTTAAAGACCACAAATTACCCAAAAACACAATCCTTATCATTAAAATCACTATCTTTTGTTAAAATGATTATCTTATGTGATAGTTATAGGTCTCGTCTCTGCTGTCTTTATTCACAAATACCATCAGGTAAATACATTTTGGTTGTGTGTCCCTAATTCACATACATCCAGGGATTTCTGTTTGATTTCACGCTAATTACAGTCATGGTAATTAGCTCTGAATCCAAATAGCACAAGGCTGTGATATTTACAAAGCCAAAAAACAACAACAAAGAGGCGTAAAGCATTTTTGATGCAGGCTCTGAGCCAGGCTCCATCACTCTGCTTATAAGCGCAGGCCCATTTCTGTCAGATCCGTCTTTCTTCTATGCTTTTAATGCCCTTTTTAACAGTTCTGATTCCCTGATGTGTCTCTTTTCATTGGTGTTGCTCTCTCTATATATTTGAATTGTGTGTCCAATAATGGGCTCTGACTTGTGCTGGGCGATATGACCTCAAATCATTAATTGAACATTTTTAACTCAAGTGTGATTAATGAACGATTATTTTAGTTTTGGTTGGGTTTTTGCCCTCATAATTCACGGACAAGATTTGTATTGTAAATACGTTCAGCTATTTATGCTGGGATATACAGTAGTTCTCCTCTATGCTGCTTCCATGTTGCAGAGTCATGTGACTACACGTGTGTAGTGTGTGTGGAGTTTGCATGTTCTTCCTGTGCGTGTTGTGTTTCCTCTGAATACTCTGGTTTCCTCCCACAGTCCAAAGGCATACAGATTAAGATGACTCACGTTCCCAAATGGCCCATAGTTTGTGTGTGTGTGTGTGTGTGTGTGTGTGTGTGTGTGTGTGTGTGTGTGTGTGTGTGTGTGTGCCCTGCGATGGATAGGCACCCTGTCCAGGGTGTACCCCGCCTCGTGCACTGATTCTACTGGGATTCTGCAACTGTGTATGCGGGATAAGTGATATACTGTGAAAGATGGAATAATTTACATGAGTAAGATTATGTCCATTAGACATTCTGAATATCAGTTTAGATGAATTTTCTTTTAATTGCCCAGCCCTAGATACAGCATGTGTCACTTTTGTGTCTTCAAGATAGGCAGTAGAGACAACATGATGACGATGGCCAGCTTTAGCTGAATTAAAAACTTCCCAGTACGGTCTCTCGCACTTCCTGTGTGGATCATTATGGGCCCATTCACAGCCTGCTGCTCTTCAAACCCGTGTGATCACTCTGCACATTCACACAGCGTGATTAGTCTAGCATTTTTTCTTTTGTTTTGTTTTTTCCTTTTTTTTTTTCTCTTCAATAGCTTGAGTAGATGCTGGCTCAAATGTTCATCATCATTCAGTTTACCCAACTCACACTAATAATCAACTGCCTTTGATTAGATAACTGATCTAGAAGTGATTTAGCATGAGCCGAGTTTTAGATGCTTCATCACTTCTGTGCATGTATAAATTGCTTTTCAGAGATAAATTAGAAGACGGCAATGAACACTCTGCTCGATCCTGAGGATATAATAGTACTGCTTTATAGCAATTCCTTTCATACCCCTGTTCCATTTTTTTTAGTGCTAGCGCCGGAGATGGTGACAGCTCAGAGAACCACCTTTTTAAAGAAATCATTGCGTCATCACACGTCATAGTCTAGTAACAAACGGTTCATTAGTGTACAGATTTAATACATTTCTGGTGGTCTGAATCACACATTACATATTAGCCGAAATGGATTCAAGCAAACCTTTCAAGCACACCTTGTGCATGACCAAAATTCCAAGGGTACTGTTGGACACAATCCACCTTTTTCCTAACCTGGAAAACCAAAATTCCAGAGGGAGGAGACAACGTAATATGTTTCCTACTGGAATAGTGTTTTGTTCTATGTTACAGCATAAAGCATCCCATGGATTAGAAATTAGGACAGGGCAACTGATACCTACTGTAGGTAGTAGCAGCGCTAAGCCACTTTGTCTTCTAAAGACCAAAACTACATGGTTTTATTTTTGTGCCACCAATATCATCATATTTGTGGATAAAATGTAAAAAAAAAAAAGAAAAGAAAAAAAAAGAAGTAATTCTTTGAATTTTTGTGAAACAGGATGCAATATCACCACAGGTGTTTGTAAGAGAAATGGGATGAAGAATGGTATGAAGCAACACTGTGGGCTAGGTGTAATGAGCCCAGTGCTGTAGATTCTTGCAGTCTATCAGTGACAGTTATGACAGGTGAGTACAGAATATGTCTAGATTGTGATCGTTACATCATCTGCTATCGTGTTACAAACCTAGTCATGGGTGTAATGAACATGAATGAATTGGATTATTTACTCCGTTATCCAATTTTTAACCCAAAAATGCATTTTTTTGTATGAAAATGTATAATAAGATAAACTCAGCAAATTAATCAAACAAAAGTATAAAGTACAGAAAAGGACAAGTGATATGGGTATAAGGATAGAGTTGATTTTTTTTGGTTTTAATGGATCCCATTTGTTTAAAGTAAGCCAGTAGGGAATTATAGAACAAATATGCACATACAGTATGTTAGAGATGGGAAACACCAGGGACCACCTGATATGATGTTACTACTGTAAGCGCCAATTCAATTTACATCTGTAAAGTATCAAAATTTTAGAAATGCCCCAATTCGATTTTCGAAACCCATAAA
Source organism: Clarias macrocephalus (assembly GCA_011419295.1). Taxonomy (NCBI): domain Eukaryota; kingdom Metazoa; phylum Chordata; class Actinopteri; order Siluriformes; family Clariidae; genus Clarias; species Clarias macrocephalus. The sequence continues at coordinate 75,537 of JAAGKR010000774.1, forward strand.
CCTTAAAAAAAAAAATTGTCAAAACTAAAAAAATTTATACCTTAGCTTTATCCAGAATCTTCACTAATGAATTTAAAAAGAGTAACTGAATATTGCCTAACTTCTAAGATCATTTTCTCCCTTAAGACCCAGAAGGCAGCATTTAAATCTCTTTTTCTGTATGTCATCGACTCTATGTAAAAAATATATTTTTTTAAAGCATAGATTTTGGAGTTGTGATAAATGAATCATCAAACAGAACCAAACTGAAGTGTTCTTATTCCCCACTCCCATACAGTATATATTATACACCATATATAATATATATGGGGTGGGGGGAGATAAGATATATAGCATTTACTGTATATATAGCATTAATATGCAATATAGCATTTAATAACTAATAATAATAATATATTGCTGACCCTGGATATTAAGTAATAATTTCATTGTAAAACTATTTTTAGTAAGATAAATAGTGAATTTTTGCCATTTCATTTAATAATATCACATTGGATTTGTATTAGAGCTACATGAGGAGCAGTATAGGTGCAATGCATGAACAATGTAAAATGAGTTCTATTTATCTCGCAAGTATATTAAGGATCCATTCCTAATTATTCCATTCATTATTTTTGCTGTTGTGAAAAGGAATTAGGCTTGAGGTTACATTGGTTACAGTGTTGCGATGATTGACAATGACTGACACTGCACCACCTCACTCCTCTTGGAACAATCTGCTTCCTAGTATCCCAGCTATGGCCGGTCGTCACTCATTACCCAGGATTTGGATTTGTGATGTCCCGATGATGGAGCAAATGCTTTTCCGGGCTGCTGCTTTTTGATAAATGATCTTAAAGATGGTGATAGGATTGTCCTGAAGTGAAATGTCAAGCTCTAAAGATTTCAGTACAATTTAAAATTTGAACCACACTTGTCATTAATACAAGTAGCTTTTGTCTGAGACTCACACAAATTATAGCACCAAGTAAAAAAAAAAAGAAAAAGAAAAAAAGAAATAACCATAGTCAATTCTGTCCTTCTCCAGCCACTAAGAGCCAACAGCTGAATAAGACAAATGTTTGTTATTCTATGGTGACAATACCAATGCATTAGCAAATACATTACTGAGTATAATCAAAATTTAAATCAGCTTTTCAACCTACCTTTGAACTGCCCAACCTATAGTGTAGCTGCCCTCTAAACAGCAAGTAGTTCCCTGCAAAGTGGACTGTACAGGCTATTCAAGATATTAAGTACGATTCCAAACTGCAGGGAGCAAAACTTCTCAGTTCAAAGGGAACTGTGAATGGTGAGGGAACGACTGAACAATGGTTCATCACTAATCAGGAAGTGGACATGGAAAATTCCAAACAAGTCTTTGTGCCTTGCTGGAGCATGGAAATAACTGGAGCTCAAAAAGGGATTAATATATTTATTATCATTATTATTAAGTTATTATTATTCTTATCAAAGATGACATGATGATCATTTGACGATAAGAATTTGTAATGGATGTAATATTTGAATAAAATAAAAAAATCAATAAATCCTTACTATGACATAGGCTAGTAAACTGTAAAAAACTGCACAATAGTAATTTCTTTGTATATCTTGTAAATTTACATTTATTATACAATAATTGATATATTTATAAAACAGGTTATACACGTTTCAACATTATACATTTTGCAACGTGAGTTTGTGTTTCAATAAATATTTCATATTTAATTTGGGTCGGCTGAAATTTTCACAGTAGCAGCAACAGGTACGCATGGTGCTTACGTTACCATGGTAACACATGGAGTAAGTGATGTCTGTGCTGGCGATTTAACAGGTTGCTCAGTATGGTGGCATTCTGTTAAGGGAAGTTCTTACATAGAGCTCAAGTACATTGTGCAATGGATCGCAGCCTGAGTAGAATGTCATTGTTCAAAGTTTTCCATCTATCCAGGTTGAATCCAGACAGATTGGTCCATCGATGAAATGACCCATATACTCTGTGTGGGAAGGTGGTGGTTTTCTCTTACCTGTCAATCAGTGCCAAACAAATGTGCTGTGAGGACAGTGCCGATGTTGCTCTGAGTGCCCTGTTACAGGTGCGTAAGCAGCAGTTTGAAAACATACAATGCAATACTTTTGCTTCATGTGTCATGGAGGAAGAACATGCTACAGTAGATCTCACCATCCTAAGTTGGTAGCTATCATGTAACTAATCTATAGATGAAATGGGGTAAAACATTTAAATTGAAGAAATGAAGGATAAACATGCTGTGATGAACTTAATCATGAATATAGGAGAATCACCAATCAAAACTGATATAAACAATCAGGTTCTGTTCAGGTCCAATAGCCTCCCTAATCTCCCTCTCTCTTTATACATATAGTATATACAGTGTGTATATATATATATAATATATATATATATAACTGTTCTGTTCTGCTAATATCAGGCATTATAATATCATATCATTTAAATCAATAAAATCCATGTGACAGAGTCAAACCCTAATCCAGTAGAACACAGGCAACATACTCGTCCTGTCTGAGGTTGACGAGCTGGAACTGAAGCAGCCACAACATTGACACTGACCCTTTTATCTCCGCCAGTGAATGCACATTATTGACAGAGTGTGGTCCTAATGAGCCGGGATGTGTTACACATGAGCGAGCGAGAGACCTATATCCAGCTCTTCGATAAAATGAAGATGCACCGAGTGTTGTACATTCCATAAATAAAGCGGCGAGGTAAATTTTAAGAGCTGCCTTAAATGTCAAGGAGAGATGTAATCTTCTTGTGCTTTAATGAAGGGTGGGAGAAAAAAAAAGCTCTTAGATCTTTAAAGGGCTTTTATGGCCCCTTTGTGAATTACAAGATGGCTACTTTTAAACTGTTAAAAATGACACTTTTGTTCTCTAGACGTACCCTGACAGAATGAAATCGCTAAAGACTGACATGGCTGTGGTTATAGCGATCCCTTACCTATTATCACGACGTCTCAGAGCTCCAAGTCTGCTCTGAGCCTCGCCTTTAAAAAAAACTTTCAGAGGAATTCAAATGCTGTCACACACATGAGGTGACATCACACAAACTGAAATCCGTGTATGGCCACTCATTCAGACTCTGCACATTTTCCCTAGAATATGGCCACTTACTGTACGTAGACCACTGTGCAAATCAATCTTTAGTAAGAGCTTCATTTCATAATATAACAAAAGCTTAATTAAAAACGGGTTAAACATTTGCTGTTATTTAACTAAAAGAAAAAAAAACATTTTCTTTATTTTTGTACACTGAATGTGCATTCATTCAAAGCACACGTTGTGCTCTTAAAAAAAAATTGTGTCATGTCTCTCAGGGCAAAATAAAACCAAAACAGAGGTCAACTCGAGTTTTATTTCCAAATCTGTGTTTTTCCCCAGTTTGCAGCATGACGTCAAATCAACATGGCTGTTCACAGCACCGGAAATGAACAATGTCATGACATGAATGTCCAGTTTCCCACTTTGTCGGAAATGATGTATTAAACCATTTGGTAAACCTTAAGTTATATGTGAATATTTTGCTACAAGACCATGTCAATATGCAGACTGCAGAGGTAGGCAAAACCCTGCACTTGAGATACCTTAGGTAAAATATTACTCAAGTAAAAGTAAAGTTCCTCTATTTACATTTCTACTTGAGTAAGAGTACAAAAGCACACGCCTTCAAATGTACTTAGATTAGCTCACAGTAACCTTTAAGTCATTGTAAAAACTCACTCTTTTGTTTTCTCTCTCTCTCTCTTGAGCTTCCTGACTATAAACATGTTGTTTCCGTCGCTGTCTGCAACTGTTTCCGCCTTTGATTTCAAACACCCGCTCACCCGCTGAGGGGACAACAAACCTCGCAATTACAAATGACAGTCAGCAGGTGGAGATATTCCCGCTTCAAATATCACACACCACCGTTGTTATGTAACGCGACACCCTGCAGAACTGCAGTGAGGTACAAAGCATTAATATTTGCCGTATGATGTAGTGGAATCAAAGTAAAAAGTGTCCTTTAAATACAACCATTCAATTAAAGTATATATAGATGAAAAGTACTGCATTTACAGGGAAAATCACCTAGCAATAGTTAAAGCTGGAGTATATTCACTCGGAGACCAGAACTAATCAAAGATCCTGTACAGAATTTAAAATTCTGTTACACTGCTAATGTTTAAGGCGGTTTAGTGGTTAGGACTGTTGCCTTGTACCTCCAGGGTCCGGGATTGATCGAGTTCCCCCCCTTACATGTTCTCCCCGTGCTTGGTGGCTTTCCTTCGCGTTTTCTCCCACAGTCCAAAGGCATACGAATTAGGCTATTTGACGTTTCCAAATTACCCGTAGAAAAAAAGAAAAAGAAAAAAAAGTCTGTCCTTCCACATGGCGGTCCTATCACGGTCGTAAAAATGTAAAAATGTGAATAAATACAATGGTCACCCTGGCCTTTACGGTCCCTAAGTGGACTACAGAGGTTCCTGGATGGATGGATGGTTAATGTTTATATTGTACATGTAGTAGAAATCCGTCAGAGCTGTGTACAAGTTAGAGTTAATGACAACACTTTATGGAAAATGCTTCCAAACTGCTACAACCTCATTAATATAACCTATTTCTTTCTGGTCATTCCACAACATTAACAATAACTATGAAAAAATTAATCATACAAATCTTTTATTAAATAAATGTAGAAGTATGTAATTGTTGGCAATAAAATGCTTGGGGGGGTACTGCAATTTAAAAATGAGCAACTTAGCAAACTATTGACAATATTAGACAATAACTCCATTTCTTCATGTTTTCTTCTTCTCCTGGCATGGAATTACATTCTACGTTTTCAGGGGCGGTGACTTAACGGATCAGAAACAGCCTTTAAGTTTCTCCACATGGCTAAGGGAAATGAATTTCACTGTACTGTACATGAGTGTGGTAATGAAGGCTTGCCTTTTTTTCCCATGCAGAAGGAAAAACAACCTCGAAGGAATAACCACGACACAGAAAGCTTAATAATAATCATATAATAATAATCAAGCCTAACAGTATACTCGTTTCAGCAGTTCTCACCTTAGTTCATGCACATCTTAAAATAGAGTCTGTTTTCCCTTGAGGATTTGTCGTACGTGTGCACTGGTGTGTAAATAATTGGTTGTGTGTGTGTGTGAGGTGCATGTGCGCACGTTTGTAAGAGTAGCGTGCGATCGTGATTGATTTCTGCGAATGGCAGCAGGTTTGGCCCATGGCTGAATAATTGGGTGTGTTCCCTCCTGCTGGTTACTCCAGCTGGGAGAAAAGACATGTCTCAACATTGCGCAATGTCACTTCCCTCAGCTCAGGGCTCTTCTTCTGCAAAAAAAAAAAGCAGAATTTGGCCAGGAGAAGAAAAAAAAAAAATAAGACAGTCAAATGTATAAAGCTTTATTTCTGCACTGGATAAGAAACACCTTAGTGGCAGTACTGCGGCAATGTGTTTGGGATAAAAACTCATGCAGGAAGAACTGACTGTTCTTGCAGAAAATTGAGAAATGACGCTGACATGACAAACCTCGGTGTCTGACGCGGACAGGGAACAAGATTTTGTCTTTCTTTCAAGAGGCATTATGCGGCCTTTTTGCGCTGGAATATAATTAAGGCTCTCAAAAAGAGGGTTTTGTTACCGGGTTTTGATACGCATTTATTCCACTGATGAAGATTGTGTGAATGAACAATTTCGGCTAAATCGGACGCACTCCATCTGAGTCTGGCTGCCGAAACGTGTTATCTCGCAGTGCAGGCAAAGATAAGCTTACTCTCAGAGTGGGACACACAAGAGCTATAACGATTCACAGATGTGATTTACTGTACTGCGTTGCTTGTTGCTTTTCATCTAGACAATCTACAGTATATATAAAATATAAAACATACGCTTCCTGGGGGGGGGGGGGGGGGGG